>PVIH01000530.1:12619-251355 GCA_004025045.1 Sigmodon hispidus | reverse complement strand
TCATAAGGGTGGGCATGATACTGAGAGGGATGATATCTGAGTTTGATGGGGTGCATGATATAAAAAGTCCAAATAATATATATATATGTGTATACATATATATATATGTGAAAAGAAAAAAGAAATACCCTGATTAATATCAGGGTTTCACTGGCTTTGTAACTTTTAAAGGCTTTGCTTATTTTTTTAAATTTTATGGAATTATATGATATGTATTTGTCTTGGTTTTTAAAGTTATATTAAAATTCTATAGTAAGTTCATATTTTCTTGTGTTTGTTTTAGTTATTGCTGTTTTTTATTTTAGTATGGTGTATTTTATTCTAAGTATTTCAAGGTTACAAAGTATGCTATTCATAAACAGAAAAGCGAGAGAAAAATACAGCCATCCTTTCTAGAAAATTCAGACCATGGAGTGGTATATAAAATAGTTATTACAGCTCATTGTCTTCCTATCATTCATAGTATTCTTGCCCTCAAAAGCAAAGGAAATCCTTTATGTCTGAGTTTGACCTTCCAATCACAGTAAGCAATGCCTTCCTCTTCAGGGGATGCTCTGGAAGCTACCCCCATGCCTTCCTGTAGCCTGTTTTTATGACCTGTACCCCATCATTATTCCTCAGAGATCCTGATTTTCTGACAGGGATTCTACTTAATTCTTTGTAGATAGTTCAATGAAATCCAGAGGCTGCCTAATTCTTTAGTTTTTCTACTTCTTTTTCTTAAACCTTGTAGCCATTTGAAAAACAGCTCCAGTCAAAAGGAATATTTACACTCATCATCTTACATCATTATCAAGGAAAACAAGTTGCAGGCAGACAGCATAGTGCCTTCTACATGTACGAAGGTCTTGACAGAGCAAAGTTTTATTAATAAAAATATATGAGTCAGACTCATATTCACAATAGCCTTTACTTTGTCTCATCCAAGCCATGACCTTTGAGACATTGTCTCTGAAACATTCGATGACATTTTCTATCACTTATGACATAAATCATACTTCTTCCAGTTGATAATTTCTCTTGTAAATTTCTGCCAATAGAACTCCATGGACTGTTCAGAGGGTATGACAATTCTATAACAGGGATGCGTCCAGTCTGTATAAACACTGCTGTTCTCTGGAAAACTTGGGGTGCCAGAAGGTCAGATACTTTTGTTACTTCTCATGAATGGCAGAGAGTAAAGCACCTCTTTACTGTTTGCATATGCAGAACTTCTCTAAGCAACTTCCCTCTATCTACTTTCCAGTCCTAATATAAGCCCACTGTTAGCCTGTTTCCTATTATTATTGCTTTTTCTAGATAAATATTCTTTTTTTCACTTATGCACATGCATGCATGCATGTGTGTGTGACATATATGATGTACATGTGTGTGTAGTCATGTTTGCATCTACATAGATACATGTAGATGCCAGAAGTTGACATTGGGAACTATGCTTGATGGTTCTTCCACCTTCTTCATTAAGGCAGGTTTTCCCAATCAAACTCAGATTTTGTCAATGTGGTGATTCTTTCTATCAAGCATGCTCCAGTGATCTCCTGTCTTTGTGTGTGGAAGCTTGCATTATAGGGATGGCATCCTGACTACCCAGAGTTCATGTGGGTTTGGGAGATCTGAGCTCTGGTCCCTATGGTTGTATGTCAAGTTCTTTAGCTACTGAGTCATCTCCAAAACCTTCTCCAAGGCCTTCTCTATGAACAATGTGACTCTGTAGCTCTGTTGAAACTGCACCTTGTTGACAAGAATCTAGGGAATCAGAAATTGAGAGGACATTAGCAAGAATACAAAACTTCTCAGTAATTATAGTTAAGACACTGCTTTCTTCAAAACTCTTAAAAGGGAGCAATAAATGCTATTAACTCTAAAATTATAAGTATATGAGATCATAAAAATATTTTTATAATTTGTAAACATTATGTACCTGGGTGTTGTTTTGGCTGATGGTACCATATATGTCTCTGGTATGGACAAAGTTAAGAAGAAGAAGGTCTTAAGTACCTTAGAACTAGAGTAAGAGAGGGATGTGGATGTTGAGAATTAAATTAGGATACTCTACAAGAACATCCATTGCTCTTAATGAAAAAGGGCCATCTTTCCAGGACCAGGTTATATATGTGTTAACTACCTCAAATTTGTATTCTCAAGATGTGTTTTAGAAATAACTTATACACAATAAGGAACAGGGTGACCCGGTGGTGTCTGTGGCAGCGTGGGAGTCAGGCAGCTGCAGGCAGTAAGGATCCTGAGGCCTGACCAGAGTAAGAAATCATGCAGAATCCATGTCCAGAACAGACAAGAGACACACAACTCTTGTTGCCACAAAGGACTAAGATTCCACTAAGACCTGACTAAGAATGAACCAAGGAAGTGATGGGCAGGTGTCAATGCAAGAATACATACAACAATAGAAAGAACATCAAGGCACCACCAAAAGAAGCTGATGTCTCTATAACACCAAGTCCTGAGTAGAGCAATGAAGGGGAAACAGAAAGAAACATCAATACAAACACCCTTATGAAGATTATAGAAGGCTTAAAAGATGATATAAAAAAGTCCCTTAAAGAAATAGAAGAAAAAACAAATAAAAATTGGAAGAAATGAACAAATCCTTGAAAGAAAACAAAGAAAACCAAGAAAGAGAAATCTAACAAATTAAAGAATCATTCCAGGAACTAAAAATTGAGATAGAAACAATAAAGAAGGCACAAAATGAAGCAAAGTATGAAATAGAGAATCTGAAGAAACAATCTGGAACTACAGATACAAGCATAAGCAACAGAATCCAAGAGATGGAAGAAAGAATCTCTGGAGTGGAAGACTCAGTAGTGGAAATAGATAAATCACTCAAGGAAAACACTAAAACCAAAAAAGCCATAACACAAAACTTTCAGGAAATTTGGGACACCATGAAAAGACCAAACCTGAGACTAATAGAAATAGAAGAAGGGGAAGAATAACAGCTCAAAGGCACAGATAATATATTCAATAAAATCATAGAAGAAAACTTTCCAAATCTAAAGAAGGAAATGCCTATAAAGATACAAGAAGCTTACAGAACACCAAATAGAGTAGATCTCCCCAAAAAGTCTGCTCGACCTATAATAGTTAAAACATAAAACAAAACAAAACTTCTGGTTTGTATGTAGAAGGACTGCTTAGCAGAAATTTGTGGTGGCCATTGTGTATCCGTGGGCATTAGCTATGACCTACTGTGCTTTCTTTATCTGTAACTGAGCCTAACCTGGCTTGAGAAGCTTTAAATTTTATTTTCTATGTTTCATGTATTTTACAGAAAAGAGAAGTTTTATTACTATATGGGTTTTTTGTTATCTATTCTGAATGTTTTGCTTTTTTATGTAGTGCTTGATATTGATTTTCAAAAAACAATAAAAAAGAAATAGCATGCACAATAAGTATGTAAAAATTTATGTCAATTAAAATAAATAAATAAAAAGAGAACAGAAACAAAATGCCAAGAGCTATTAATTAACCCACTAAGGAAAAATATACCTGTGTAGAGCATGATACCTGAGGCATCCAACTGTAAAGAACAGATTCATTTTTAATGTACATTTGAGTCACACAGGCAAAAAATACTAAATATTCAAATTCTGTTTCAGAGAATCTGGAAAGATGATCCTATGCTTCTAACAGAGTCCAACATTACACTAAGCAGAACTGAAGTATTTCAGTTGGGAAGTTGTAGTGTCATTTATTTGAGAAACAATTTTGGCATAACTGGCCCAACACAATAACTGTATATACATTTATGAAATACCCATTCTACTGTCTGATACCATAGTGTCTGTCTGTCCATCCATCTATCTGTCTATCTCTTTCTGTGTGTGTGTGTGTGTGTGTGTGTGTGTGTGTGTGTGTGTGCTGTGTGTAGATATTCCCATGTGTCTAAATGTGCACATAACTGAAGGGGCAATGTGGGGCTCAGAAAATATGAGTTATCTTCCTTCATTGTTCAGCTTATCTTTGGAGACAGAATGTCACATTGGACTGGAGCTCACTGAATGGCTAGAGTGGCTAGTTGATGGCTTCTAGAGACCAGTTCTTATCTCTGCCTCCTGCCTAGTACTGGAATTAAAGATGAACCCCATTGTTTATTCCTCAGGGTCTTGTTTCCCCCTTCCCATTCCTGATTACAGATTGCTGAAAAAAAAAAATCTGTTTTTCACGTTCCCTTCATTCTTCTGCACCCTGTTTTGAACACCTGACATGTATAAAACACAAGGTAACTATGAATTTTATGTTGTCCTTTGGGAAAGAAAATAAAATAAAACTTGAGCTTCAGGAATGGCATAGTCTCAGTTTTTATTGGTCATAAAGTTTTCATAATGTGAGCAGGTGACATCCATATTGACCCAGAACCAATGAGCTCCTTTCACGTGTCTTTCCTAGACAAAACATTTCCTTGATGAAACCATACCAGAGAATCTGCTTGCAGCACCCTCTGCAATATAAAATGGGCATTGTATGTAATTCAGTAAGTTTTTAACATGCAGATAGGTCTGTCATGATTACACAGCCACATAATTTTGATAATAGTAGTAAGACATCTCGCAGGCTTTGGTGTTTCTTGTCTCCACAGTTTTGCACATTTAGGGTATTACACAAAAGCACAATGATGTTACTACACATGATTTCTAGCAATTGGCTTATTTAGCTTAGCAGAGCATTTAAATTTCAATGGATGCAAGTAACTGCATAGGCTTTTATGTTACTACTATTTAACTAGATTTCATGGAAACATAATACTTTGTTTATTATTTAGTTGCTGAAATTCTTCACTCTTTGGCTTTTATAAGTGATGAAGCTATGAACACACTTATTCAGTCTTTTGTGTAAGCACCTGTTTTATTTTCTTGGATGAAAGACTATAATTGTGAATTCCAAGTGTCATGCTACACCTTACTTAACCTCATTGAGACACCATCAATCATTTCTTATCATGGCTGTACCCTGTAGCATTCTCATCAGCAAAGTTGTGGAGCTCTCTCATTTCTCCAACCTCTGCCATGATATTCTGTTTTGCCTTTGTGACTCCTGGTGAGATCAGATCTCAGTATGGCTTAAGCTTACATTCTCTAATGAGTAATGATGCCCAGAGTCTTTGATGGCTACTTACAGAACATTTTTGATGAGATGTTTCAATTTACTTTTGCTTCTTTTGTTTTATGTCAAATGGTCATAGTGGGTCTATCTCCAAGCTGATTTCATTTGTACATTAGACGACAATCAATAAGTTACAGACCAACTCTGCAAACAGAAAGGACTTAATGTGTCCATTGTAAGTATAACAGTAAACACATTTTAGGTAATTTCTGTTGCATTTTATAGCATCCACGTAAACGCTTTTACTAACATGAAGGTTTTCCATTAATTAACTTGAATTTCTAGTGGCCTGGTTAACTTTGTCATTTTTTTAAAAAAAAAACTTTTTGCTAAGCCATCACTCCTCCCAGTACTCCTGGACACCATATAAGGCTATTATAGTATTGAGAACAGATGGAAAAGATTTCAACAAATGAGAAAAGAAAACAGACTTGCCTGAGGTGAGATGAGTAAGCAGGGTTGTCATGAATGGTGATAAATGAGATGAAGTGTTGGGTACAAATTAAAAATACAAAGCATTTTAATCTTGTCTGGGAGGAGAAAACTTCATTAGAGTATAACTATTCAAATATGTATGTAAGTCAACCTTATTTTATTTACATGGGTAATACAGCCATACAAAACCGTGAGGATTAAAAGCACAACATTCACAACTAGTAAGATAGCACATATGATTATACGGTTAATTTATTAACAATCTGCCACTTTATAAGATGATGCTTTCTGTGTTGTTTTTTCTTAACAAATATAAAAAAAATGACCATTGTCATCAGTAAACAAAGAAGTAATTATTCTCTCTCTCTCTCTCTCTCTCTCTCTCTCTCTCTCTCTCTCTCTCTCTCCATTCTGTTTGTGGATAGTCACTTTTAACAGTAAGCCTTTTATTTCCCTGTTCCCTTTATTTGAATGAAGAGCATCCATGGACAATCACATTGTCTAAACCATTAATTATTTTTCTGAATCATGAAGATTCCCCATTTTACTGTTATTATTATTGTAATATTGTCTGAATTTCTTACTAGATTTTCTAGCAATGATTTTTAAATGAATATATAGAATTGAATCAACTTAATTCCTCTTCCTGGACTAGTGGGTGAACCATAAGTTTTTTTCTGATGGAAGAAGGGAATAATAAAACAAATGTTCCTAACAGTGGGAGTGGGGATGTCTCTGACTCTTTTGCCTGTTCTTGGGACTCTTTTCCTCTTACAAGGTTGCCTCATCCAGTCTTGATAGGAGGGCTTGTGCATAATATCATGGTATCTTTATGTTATTCCTATTCCATTGATGTCCCTGGGAGGCCTACAGTTTCCTGAAGGGAAATGGAGGAGCTGTGGATTTGAGAGGGGGCAGGTGAGGAAGGGTGGGGAAGCTGCAATTAGGATGCATTCTATGAGAGAAAAAAATCTTTAAAACTTTGTATAAACTTTTAAAGTGGCTGTAAACAATTAATTTTAAATTAATTTTAATTATGTTCAGTTATTATAACTATAAACAAAAAGGAAAGAAGAGCTGTGGATGTTAAGCTTGTGTATAATTTCCCTCTAATAGCCAGCCCATTGTTCAGATGTAGTCAGTGAGAATATATATTGACTATGTTATAGAAAAGGTTGTTCAATAAAAATGTTATTTTGGAAGTTTTTTTTAAAAAAATGGATGTTTTTCTAGTATACCAGTATCTTCAGAAATAAGATCTTAGAAGGAATTACAAAACAAAACCACTATATTCCACAGAAAATCGACTAAAGGGAATCCTTTCCTGCTGCCATCCAAGGTCTTCCACATTATGAAATAATTCTTTATTAGATAGAAATCTTCAATTTTCCCTTTCCTGTCTGCGACCTCATTTCTATAGACCGAGTGGAGAGCAGCAGTGGTCATGGCACTTTCTGTACAACGCAGACTGGGAATAAAACAGCAAGCAACAGTCTGCATTTTTGCTGTGTCTACCAAAAACCGTACCCTGCCACCATATATCGACCCTTGTCTATATCAATTATTGCCATATATACTAATAGAGAGTTGTAAGAAATGTATAGATTATTCTTTCCATTGTAGGTATAATTACTGACATATGCTTTTCTTCCTTCCAAATAAGCACACACACACACACACATACACACACACACACACACACACACACACACACACTGCTTAGAACCTATTTGAACTTAATTTTCTGAAGCTCAAATTTTTGAACTAGCCACTAATATTAATTTAATATCATAAATATAATTAAGAATTTAGTTACAGTAACAAATAGATGTGGTGACTCTTAACGCAATTAAATTTTAATATTAATTTGGTGTTTAATTCAATTAAATATCTTCCTTTTAAGCCTAGCACTGCTCTCTAATTATATAATTAGGCTAATGTTAAGGAGTTCATAATTGATGTCAGAAAGAAAAGGAGAATATGATAGACTGATCAAAACTGTCCTGAAGTTTTAAAATTGTTCTTTTAATCACCAACTTGGATGAGAGACTGTAAGTCACTATACATCCATGTCATGTGTAGATCACATAAATGATGGTATTGTTAATAGCACTCTACTTACAAAGGATTTCCTATGCATAATACTCTCAAGAACATTATGTTACATAATAACATATACCCTTCATCATAAAGGTGGGGAGTATTATACCCATTTACAGAATAGAAAATTGAGACTTACTGAAGTCAACTAGCCAGAATTACATGTGGAAAGCTGAAGTTTAAATTTTTATCCGATTATAAACACTGGATACTTTTTTATTGTATTTTGAAAATCAATATCAAACACTACATAAAAAAGCAAAACATTCAGAATAGCTAAAAAAAATAAATAAATAAAAAACCCGAAAACCCCATGCAGTAACAAAACTTTTCTTTTCTCTAAAATACATGAAACATAAAAAAATAAAGTCTAAAGCTCCTCAAGCCAGTTTAGGCTTAGCTACATATGAAGAAAGCACAGTAGGTTACAGTTAATGCCCACGGATGCACTATGGTCACCTCAAAACTTTTGAGATACATCTATTAGCGCCAGAACTGCTCAGAGTCTTTAGGATGATTAATCAGAATAGAGTTAGGTGTGCAGGTGCACAGCTGTAATCCTAGCACTCAGAAGCCTTGGACAGAAAGAGCACTGCAGTCTGAGAACAGATAAAACTAAATAATGAGGTTGAGGGTAATGTAGAGAGACCCTGTCTCAAATAAAGAAAAAAAAATAATCAACATTAATTACCCATCATATGACTCTCATTTACAAAAATAATACTACTCTCAAGAGGTAAAAATGGGGAAATGAGTCTTTTGGCGATTTCGCTATCATTTCCTCCCTTATTAACAGGAAAAATTTGAAACTATAGATCTAAGAGAGTGACTCTTCCCTCTTACCAGTTGCCTTATCCAGCCTTGCTATGAGGTTTGTGCCTTGTCTTATGGTAATTTGCTGTACCATGTTTGATTGATAACTTGGGAAGCCTGTTCTTTTTTGAAGAAAATGGAGGAGGAGTGGATCTGGGGCAGGGGAGAGCGGAGGCAGAGGGAAAACTGAAGTATAGATGTAATGTATAAAAGAAGAACAAATAAAACAAACAGATTTTTTAAAAAAGAATGAGACAATATCTCAGACTTGATATGCCTGTGTCCTGAAGCCAATATGTCTTACCCTAGTTTTCCTATTTATATCAGAATATCATTTCCTTCTGGAAATACATAAATAAAATTGATAACCAAGTACTCAGAAAACTCTCATGATTAGGTGAACCTTCAGATATGGAATCAAAGGTTTTGGGGCTCCCAGTTGGCCTCACTTCTATTTTATCAGTGGAAGATTCCTCGGGTCTACCCTTGGCTATACCAGTTTTACCCCTGAATTTGGACTGCATGAAACTCAGAAACAAGAAACTCAGAACAACTTGAATTTCTTGATAAGATGCTGTCTTTCTATATTTCAGAAGGAATTTTTCTAATGAATTACTTAAGGTATTGCTCTGCCAGTGTCATCAAATAAAGCAAGGATCCCACCACAAAGGCTGGAAACAACTTGAATTTGATCAGACTGATATATAACAGACTGAACCCAGTTTATAGCTTCAGATATAATAAAAAGTACAACTACCCTAGCCAAATTCCAGGTGTAACGATGGAATATCCATTTCATCATCTGAGCCATGGGCCATAGAGATGGCAGTGTAGCAAAGGAGAAGAAGCATATCATGTAGTTAATGCATGCACATGATACTGACTATAAATCTTTGGAATGAAATACAGAGGCTTAACAAGGTCAGCTAAAACACATGACCTGTTCTCTCATGACATCTTTCTTTCATCTACCACACCCTCTCTGTATCTGAGCAACTGGCCTTCCCTTGAAGGATGACCTGCTTTAAAAGTGTGGGGTTTTTTGTTTGTATTTTTTAATTCTGTATGTTTTCAATATGTGCATGTGAAGACAAGTTCCATGAGAGAACAGAAAAGATGTTGGATCTCCAGGACCAGAAGTTTGTGTGCAGCTGTGAACACTCAATATGGGTGCTGAGAACCAAATTCTTATCCCCTGCAAGAGTAGTACATGCTGTCAATCAGTGAGCCATGTCTCTAGCCAGCAAGAAGATATTGTTAGGATGAATACCTCTATCTAGAAAAGTTGACTCTTATTTACTCATCCTTAGAACATTGTCTTTGACCATTAATTTAAAATAAAATTGCAGGCTGAGAAGTAGTTATTGAGAAAATGTTTGCCACATAAGCATGAGGACCTGAGTTCAGTTCCCAGACCATATATATGTATGTATCTGTATATATATCTATACATACACACATATATATATAGTTGGGTATAGTGTCATGGACTAGTAATTTTAGGACAGGAGGATCCCTAAGGCTGTGTAACTTAGACTACTTATCAAGGCTAAAAAAAAAAATGAAAAGAAAAGAAAGGAAGAAGGAAGAAAGAAAATCAATCAAGGTTTGTGGCTTCTGAGGCGCAATACTTGAGGTTGCTCTCTGGATTTCACGTGCATGTCTCACACACACACACACACACACACACACAATTCCTGAGTGTGGTGACTCATGTCTGTCAAGAGATTGAGGCAGCATGACACTGAGTTCGAAGTTGTCCTTACTACCTACTGAGATTAGACAGAAATAAAAAGACATTAAAGATCAAGGGCTAGAGCAATGGCTCAGAGTTAAGAGCACTGTCTGCTCCTGCAGAGGACTTGGATTTGATTCCGTGCACCTGCATGGCAACTTACAGCCATCAGTAACTCAAAGTTTCAGGAGATCTAATGCCCTCTTCTGGTCTCCACAGACACTGCACACATATGGCACACAGACATATATGGAGACAAAACACCTAAACTCACAAAATAATAAAACTTAAGCAAAGTAAAATAAAGTAAAAATTCTCACCTCACCATCATTGTCAGCTTCTTGTGCCTCTTGGCTGATTTACAATGATCTGATTTACATTTTTATGTTATATTAGATGCCTACTTTGTGATTTGTTATAGCTATCCATATTCATTCCTTTACTAGCTCACTGTATAAAAATTATATGTTCATGTCTTTTCCTGTAGATCAAGGCCTTTCAAGTAGTAGAAAGGGTAAAAATTTGTTGAATGAATGAATAATTACCTACCAAATTATTTCAGGCTCAAAGTTAAAATATTGCGTTCATCTCAAGATCATTAAGCCACATGCTCTAAAGAACATAAACCAGTCCCATACATGCGATGAGTGTGGCAAGCCTTCCATGACAGCAGTTTCATGGAGGCATGTAAATAGAAGGGGGAGGCTAATACTTTAGCATTGGCCTTAAAGCCCTGGCATAAAACTAACATTGTGTCTCTGTGTGGAAGGCTTTCCTGTGTGGTCACCAGCTTCTATGTTATCAGCTCATAGAGGTCGACACCTTTTTCCTTTGAGTCACTTCCTATGGGCTGCACACTTGATTACAGTAATTAAAGAACACGTCTCCTTCCCTCTCTAAAATAAGGTGTGAAATAAGTTTTTTTTTAAGTAAAATGGTGAGAACATTTCTCCAAGCAAGACAAATTTCCCTTTTAGATGTGTCACCTATTATGATCTTGTGGAGGCATCTATTTGCAGTTTGTTACTTCCTTGTGATGAAGAACAAAGTCGCGGAAGTAAAATACCCAAAGAGCTTGCAGCTACTCTTTTTTTCCTCTATCAAAACACAAAAGGTACAATGCCATTAAAACAAACTCCAAGCAGAAACCTCCAGAGTCCATTAAGTTCCTTTGTGAAGACTGATCTACATCTGTTTGTTGTGTTTTATGGGAGTGAAATTATAATATTCTGAGAATTCTTTATCCAGTATTGTCATGCATTTCTATAAGGTTAAAATGTCTCTTTTCATGCAGATTTTCCATCATCATCCAATGCAGTTTGAGATTTTGATCTGTGTATAGCTTTGTGTGCTATTAAATTTTAATCACATGTTAAGCATTTTTGAGAAGCTGTGACTACAAATCACTCTTTCAAGTCTGACTGGACAGTCATAGTTTCTTGCTTCAAAGGGGATCCAATGTAATAGGCTGGGTCCATGAAAGTATATAATTTAGATAGAGAGAAAGAATACATATGGTGGAGGTGAAAATTTAGTGAATGACCCAGACAGCATGGAGTTGAAAAGTATGCAGAAGAGGCTTCAATGGCTAACTTATCTTTGTCACTATCCCAACTGCAGGTGGAGGGCATGACCCTTGACCCCGTATATCACAGTGGCATAAGCCACAGACTCCTCTAGCTACTCTCTCTCTATAGAGCATTTTGATTTTAGTACAACTTGCTTTGGACATATGAATGGTGCTAATTAACAGTAGACACATGTGTGGTGCATTTATTTTATAAGGTTTGGTATGGGAGGATTTAGTTTTTCTCATCCTTTGTGGCCCATCAATAAAGTGTCTGTAAATAGGATATTTCACTGCTCTGTGAAGGGAGTTGATCTTTGGGCTTATTAACAGTGACCTTTGCTTTGCTCAAATGGATAAAATTCAAAGTAACTTCAAGAGATAGTCATTACAAAAGCATGTCTCTACTCGAATTTTGTAAGGGTAGGAAAATGGCAGGGGATGTACTTTGTATATTAATAAAAGACCAAGAGTATAAAACACTATTTCCTATCATCAAATGTCCTTCAAAAGAATCCTGTAAGATTTCGGGTACACATTGCTTATTACTCAAGCCTGGATAGAGTATAAAACAATAAGAGTGCTGTTAATTAATACATATGAGCAATCATGTTAAGGCCTGACTATACTCCCAAATCCGGGCTTATGCTCAAGTACATGGTGAGTATAGGTAAAACACTACAGAAATACTCTCCTACAGAAGGAAAGAAACTTTGAGCTGTGTCCTGCCTATCTCCTTTGGAAGCTAGACTCCAGACACATGACCTAGTTCATTTAATGATCTATCTAAGTTTAACCATAAGGGGAAATAAAGAATGAAGCATAGATATAAAGTCAGCAATTTCTCACTGTAATATGGGGATTCTGGTGCTGTAACGGGTAGTGTTTTTGGACAGTGAGTTCTTCCAGAAAGCAGTACTGTGCAGGGATAAAGACGTCTAGGCTAGCAGTCACAAAGATCTACTTGTGAGCATTTATGCCCTCAAGTATGAGAGACACAAGAGCCCTAGCTTTTTTTTACATTAGTTCCTTCCCCAGTTTAGAGCTGAGAGCCACTATAGACTTCCAAATGCACACTTCACTTGGGTCAGTTTGCTGGTTGTAGTTGCAGCTACATATTATAACTACAACTTAGTTCGATATTAAATTCCTTAGTAATGAGGTCCATGACTTTTTCTTAATCATTTCAGCTACTTACTTATTTACTGGGATTTCACTGATGAAGTAAAAGCATTATCGTAAAAATGATCTCATGACTTTTCTAAAAATAGACAGAGATTTAGTAATGCAAACACTTTATTTTTCCAAACTCTCTCTCTCTCTCTCTCTCTCTCTCTCTCTCTCTCTCTCTCTCTCTCTCTCTCTGTCTCTCTCTCTCTCTCTCTCTCACACACACACACACATGCACACACACACATACACCAATAAAAGTATTCATATATATTCTATAAAGAGGCTCAGATATTTTGAGAATTCATACACTACTAATTTGAGAGAAAATATTCATTGCTTTTGAAACTTGTCAAATTATTTAGATGTAACAGCTGAAGTAATAAAATAAACAAATATTCATCTGGAAGGTTGCAGATGGTGAATATTAATTGCTGCATATATTAACTTGAAAGGGAGCTTTATAATTACAGTTAATGGATTTTCTAATTGCTGTTGGCCTTAGGGAAGGAGAGAAATGTAAAGGATGCTAGAAAGCCAAGCATGGTAAATATTTGTTGGAAGGAGTTGAGCAAAGTACTCATTAGTCTTTTCTAATTTAAGAGAGTGTGAGAAGAATGTACTTGCCCCTAACGATGGGGTGCAGGTGCTATAACCACAAAGCAAGAGATGCAAGTTTTTTTTGTTTTGTTTTGTTTTTTCACCAGAAATCAAGTGCCATATATCTCAGTTGAACTAATGAAAATTAGTACTTACACCTATTAATCTTGTTTAAGAGACAATCAGTTATTGATAATGATCAGCAAAAGACATGAGGGAGACTAGAACAAGGTGCTGATTTTTCCTGTGTCCTCTGTGTGTGTGTGTGTGTGTGTGTACATGAGTGTGATAGCCAGAAGACAACTCATGTGTCATTCCTTAGTCATTATCCACCTTTATTTTTCTTTTAAGCCACAGTCTCTCGCTGAGCTGAAGCTCACAGGTAGAGTACACTGACTAGCCAGCAAGGCCCATGGATCTGCCTGTCCCTGATGATATCATTATAAACATAAGCCCTTAGTCCAGATCATGACATGGATTCCAGGTATGAACTAAGATTCTCAAAGTTACAAGACAAACATCTTAACAAATAGTTTCTTACACTCTGTGTTCTCTCTCTCTTGTTTTTTTTTGGTTTTTTTTTTTTTTTTTTTTTTTTTTTTTAATAAGTGAAAAGCAAGAATGTTATAGGGCTTCATACTTGGGTTTGAACCACTTTAAGCTACATCCTCCTTGTTCAAATAAAAGCTTGAAACTCTGCTCAGTCTCCGACTGGCTGCTAAGGATGAGGGATACAACAGCTGCCAATGCATGATCCAAGGTTAGTTACTGGAATTCTTTCCATTATGTATCATGTCCAGCATTGGGGGACAGGGTGGGGCTGAACTATAAGACAATGTTGCCTTGGCACGAAGGGTGGGAAAGTAGGATGTGATGACCATTTGGTACCACTTGTTCCTTCTCAATCCATTGAAGTTACATAAATAGGCATTTTCTTTTCAGAGACTGGTGTTAAAAATGACTAGCCCCTGAGAGTGGGTTAAGAAGTGGAAAGAATGATTCCACAGATGTTAACTTTAGGTAAATTAAACTCTATTTGCAACAAGAATTTGATCATCACTCTCTTACAGTATACACTTATCTGGGACATAGTTAATGGTAATGAAAGTTAAGTATCTCACTTATTTTTAATCTTTCTAATGAGTAAGAGGCTATTGTGGCATGTGGGCCTGATGCTTTCTATGTATATCCTAAACTCTTGGGAGGCTGAGGCAGGAGGGTCATTATGAAGTCAAGACCAGCACAGGATACACAATGAGTTATAGGTTAGCCTGGCTATGACATAAAACCCTTAGTCCTATACACACAAAACCCCAACAAAATACTCATAAAAAACAGGGCATGGTGTAGTAGGTAGAGGACTAGAGACTAAAATAGAAACCTGGAGAGCTAGAAACCTGGAAAGCCTTACTGGGTTCCATGTAGTTTCTTGGGGAGCCCCATTTCTTCTGCTCATCCTTACCATTTGTGTTCATAAAGTATGAGATGAGGTTGTTTTTATTTCAGTGTACTCCCGATGTTCTGCTCCCTTGTGTTTTCCTCATGTAAACAGCAAATTATTTATGTATGCTTATAGTATTTGTCTATTGCCACCAACTATGGCCTCCAGGAATAAGAAAGTATGCGAATATTTTCATCGCAGATTTATTAATGTCCAACTAGAATATAGAAAGACACTCCAATTCACTCCAATTCATTTTATTATTCACTGAATAAAACACAAAAATGAAGCAAGCTACATGTGTGTAACTTTTTATTTATGAATACATGTCTTTAGCCTTAAAAGTTCATTTTCAATAATTTTATTACACTTGGGTCTGTCCAGGAACTGACTCAGAAACAAGGATGTGATTTAAAGAAGTTTAGTTGGAATGTGACGCTGGAAAACAAACATGACAAGGACAAAAAGAAGTATGAGAGTGTTGCAATGACCAATGCAACATGGGTAGCTATAGGTTAATTAGGCTGGAAAGGTATAGAAATGGCTATAAGAGCCAGGAGACCTTGTTGTCTGTTTAGTCTGGAAGCTAGGATAGGTGTGCACTAATGTCTTTCATTGCTTGAGAGAAGAAGATCCTGAGTGACTAGGTAAATAAAAAGCTTCATCAAGGAAGCAGATGTGTATGACAGAAGCTGGATTGTAGGCCATCATGCACTGAAACATCAACTCCATAATATGACTAGTCCTATTTTTTATGCATTCCTCTAAAACCTGACATTTTCCTAAAATAAAGTTTCCAGTTTGCTGATATTTAACCCTCATAGGTCTATAATTTCCTCCAAAGGCAGACAACATGACTTAATCTCTATTATACACTCATGACCTAATACAACATCTCACATTTATGTTAATGGAATGACTGATAGAGCTACAATAAGTACATAAACTACTCACTTTAGGAAGTTCTTAACTACTCAGATAGTGTACAGACAACCCCACTGGATAATATAAAATATTTTATTTGTCTGTTTTGTGTGATTGCAACATAACTTCTGAGGCAAGCTTACTTTATCAAGAAAAGAGACTTTGTAGGCTCACATTTTTTTAGGAGGTAAAAGTCCAACATTTGTTTGGCCTCTGGCAAGGCTTAATGATAGATGATATCATGGTATGAAATAAATGGAAACAAACAAACAAAAATCCAATGCAAGACAGGAAGCTGGAAGATAAATTTGGAAATTCAGCTCTGTACCTGAAACATGTAGCCGTATTTTTACAGATTGACTACAGCAAATATTCTAATTATTACTATTTAGGAAAATTTTTAGATGAGTTCAGCAAGACACAGATATTAACTTTTAAAAAAGATACCTAGTATCCTAAGGTTATATTTTCTATAAGGGCAAAGATAGATTTCTAATAAGCATAATAATGATCAAGGACTACACATTTTAGACTATAAAACAGGTCACTCTGTTGTTCTTCATTAAAATATTTCAAACATGGAAGGTACTAATGTATTTAGAAGAGCTCAAATGTGTATGTATATATCAGGTATGTATGTATGTCCCTCACATTGAGAAACTAGACCAGATAAACTTAGCCATTCCCTTCCTACCAGGTATTTATTATTCAAATGAAGCAGTTTTATGGATTAAAAAATGCCAATAGACCTATGGATATAAAACATTTATTTCTGGTTAGTCCTTGAGTAGAAGTATTTACAACTAATTGATCATAACTAGTTACAGATTTCTTCAAAGCTAGGTAATGGTGGCACACACCTTTAATCTGAGCACTCTGGAGGCAGAGGCTTTCAGATCTCTGTGAGTTCGAGGCCAGTGTGGTCTACAGAGTAAGTTCCAGGTCAGTCAAGAAGACACAGATAAACCCTGTGTTGAAAAACCATTTTTTTTAAAAAAAAAAATGCTTTATGCCTAGGAGTGGTAGGGTATAAGTGAGGCAAATTTGATTTTGATGGTGGAGAAAATAGCAACACAAAATAGGGACAATTTTCATTCTCCTTCCCATTATGCTCATTTACCTGCAAGTGAAAGTTTGCCTTGCATGGTTTGTTTAGTTATGAGTAGTAGAAGTTTTGTTTTATTGTTTTACTTCACTTTGACACAAGAAATATAACTCTATTTGTCCGCACCATCCCCTTATTATTCTCTCCAGATACAGACAAACAAAGCATATATTATATAAAAGACAATTGAAATCAATAACATGCCCTAGATAAAAGATGTTTGCATCTTCTGTAGATGCTATAGAGGACAATGCAAATCAAAAAAGGCAATCTATCAACACACCAGTCACACCAACCTGAAATGTATGCTTGTCATACTCTGAAATAAGTTCTATTTGGGGTTCACCTTTTGAAGTGAATCTAAATCAAATGCTGCTATGTTAAATATGTAATTCCATCCAGAGAAGTTTCTTACCTAACTAGGCTAACAAAACTTTAAAAGACAAATTGCATTTGAAGAAACAGCTTGCCTGTGCACTGATATTCAGCAGTCTGGGAAAAATGAGATGTTTAGTTCAGAAAATACAGTACTTTGGATCATGCCAAGGCCCTTTAGCTCATCTAGCATTACAGAGCATACTAGAAGTTTGTGCAGATGCAGAAATCAGTGGATTTGTTGGAATGTTGAATGTTTTGTTCTTATTCTTTGTTCATCCCACAAACTGCTCTTCAGTGCTCTCAAAAGTCATGCAGATTAATCCATGTTGCACATAAAATCTGATTTGCTATAGATGACAATGTACTCTCCTCACAGTGTGTGATAATGCATGTTTCAGGCAACAATAGAGATCCCAACTACTATCTTACAAGGATTCTGCACATTTTTTTTAAAAATGTCCTAAGAGCCTTTTAAGTCATAAAGACAGATTTTTTTAATCTCATATAAAATACACTTTAAGTGTACTGTTGTAGGTACATTGGTTTTGTCTTACAAATTGGATATCTAATCCAGAGATTCATTTCTAACATGTTTAAATGACTAGGCAATTTGAAAGAGTCAAAAAAATGAAGCTGAAAATCTTAATAGTTTTTGTATCTGTTCAGTTGGATACAAAACTGATCAAGTAGATGCTAAGGACACTGTTCTTAGAAATCTAGATATACTGCAAAAAAAAAATTAAAATTATTCATGTTGTGTGGTTCTCTAGAATAGTTGTTTTCTCAATGACTCTAAAATGTCTAGATTTCTCTAGTCCATCAAGTTTACTTTTCATCTTTCTTGTCTATGTATTTTGTCATAGAAGACATTATTTATCTAATAAAATGTACTCTGATGACTCTTTCTAGGGTAAGTTTATGTGTTTCATTCATGATTAGTTCAGGAACGTCATGAAACCTGTCTGAACAATAAAGAGTGAGCAGAAATAATCTATCCCCAATGAAAACTTCATGAACTTAATTATGGTTTACAGGGTCCTGTGGTTCTTATGCTTCTGGAATAGGCACAGAGACTATACTGGACTGCATAGTGACTTTCCATGAAGAGTGAATTCAGAATCTCTACATTCTGTGAACTGCAGAATGTTGCAGAAACCAGTTGTTGTTGCAGTTTTTAAACCTGTGGTCGCAACTATCTCTCCAGAGTGATAAGCTCTTCTTCTGCCTTCCGCCTGTCTTCTCCTGATGAACCTTCTTGAGGTCTGCTCTTTGTTGATCCTTCACCCAACTTCTCTTTTACAGGACAACTTGGGATTGTGCAAGTAGGAAGCTTTCTGAGACAAAAGCACGAGGCTAATACTATTTAGACATTGAACAGTAATTGATTAAATTACTACTTAATCAACAATCCCTCACAGAGAAGAAACTTTAAACAAGAGGGGATGCTTTAAAAAGGGCTAGAAATGTTGATAAAACTTAAAAACATGTTTAGGCATTTAATGCAGTAGGTAAGACCACCTTGTCATCTGAGAACACATTTTTTTCAACTTTAAAGACTGGATTTATTTGAAGAAAAGCAAATTTTCTATTTTGCAGAGAACATAATTTCTATTGGATAAATTCACTGCTTTGAGGTCTTGAATTTTCTGTACTATTATTCTGAAGGAACACAAAAATGTCACATTAAAAGTAAGGTTTTATATCACACCCCTTGCTCCCTAAGCTCAGGGATTATTACAGAATATAGGATGGAAAGACTCTAAGAGTCAGAGGTGAAGGATGACTACAAGGAAATCGTTATCCAAACAAGGCAGATCAGTTGCACATCTGGACTCATAGGCATTGTGACAGCATACACAAGGTCTGTGAAAGCTCAAGACAGGCAGAATCTGAATAGGGAGGGAAAGACAGAGCCCCATACATAGATGAGGAGCTAGGATCAGATGCATGCTGGGAAAGGAGAGATGGTTGTCTTGAAAGCTGTGTCTCCATGTAGATTGATTAAAATCCAGTGGATGAACACACATCCAAAAGTAGATGAGTAGTATGAACTGGACTTGGTCTTGCTCTCTCTCTCTCTCTCTCTCTCTCTCTCTCTCTCTCTCTCTCTCTCTCTTGAATGTATGTGTATGTATGTTTGTGTGTAAGAGAACACAAAATTGGGTCAGAAGAAAAGTGGGTGAATGTGGATTTTAGATGAATTTTATTTGTATAAAATTCTCAAAGAAGTAATAAAAATAGTAAACGTTTCAAAAGAAATAAGCTATTTTAAAGAAGAAGATTAAAATCATCTCAAACAGTCATGATTTTAGAGCATGAAGTGTTTTGGAGAGTGATATGAAAGGTTTTCTATAGGCTCATGTGTTTGAACACTTGAACCTCAGCTTACAAGCTGTCTGACAAGGTTATACAACCTTTAGGAGATGGAGTCTTGTTGGGGGAAGTAACACACAGAGGGGCTTAAGGTTTTGTAGCTACTTAATTGTGCATGCTCCTGAAGTCATGTCTTCTCTGCCATGATATGGCCTGGAACTGTAAACCAAAACAAATCCTTCTTCCCTCAAGCTGTTCATTATCAGATATTTTACCATATAGACAAGGATAAAGGGGAGGCATGGGGAAGGGGTAATTCTGACATCCCTAGGAAGTCATACCACCTCAGTTTGAGCCCTTTACTAATACATCAAATACTTGGATCAAAGTAACAAAGCTAGTTCAGACTGCTATCACATTACATTCACCTACATAGCTCCTATCAAGATTCAATTGTGAAATAAGATGAATAACCAGGATGGTCACAAACTGGAGCTGCACAGACATGCCCCTTTCCTCATGCCAGTAGTTCAAATTCACAGCATAAAATCAAATGCTAAGAGCCTCACACTCATTTCCTCACTTGCCTTCTGCAGGCAGAAGACCCCTCAAGGATACCGGTGCTTGATTCAGCTTTGGAATCAGATATGAAGTAATTAGAACAAGGGTACAAAGCAAGAGCTCATTCATGAATTGTCATGAACTCAGAGGTAGTGAGGACCACTGAAGGCTATTTGGTGAGAGAAAAGGAATTTATAGAAAGTTATTATTTTGGGATTTGTCATTAGGATAACAAGTCTTCAAAAAGCTGAGCCAGAAATCATTACATTTTTAGTAATGGAGATTCAAATTCCTCTTCAAAGAGCTCTGAGTGCTATCTACCATAACTGCAGGGTCAGCAGGTAGTGATTTCAAATCAGCCTGTGGTGACAACTTTCTACTCAAATCATAATTAAGTTGTTAAGCATTTAATTTTAAAACTTGATGGGTAAATTTGATGAGGAGAAAGTAATCTGAAGTGTGACTATGTCAAGATGGATCATGTACATCTCATGTCCTTCGGCAACCATGTCTGTCATTTTGTCACAGGGGATTAGAGTCACATGAATTGAGAATTTAGAGCTGGCAGAGACTCAGAGATTAGGCAAAATGCTTAGAACTCATTTAGTATTAGAGGCAAGGAAAAAGTCCTATTTGTCAATGGAGCTGCTGTTGAGCCTGACTAGGGAGTTACTATTGCATCAAGTAAGGGACCAAGGCAGCTTTATAAAAGAGAATTAATTACGCTGTGATTCATAGCCCCTGGCTGTACTATAAATACTTTTATGGAAGTGTTTTTCTCTCCCCCCAACCCCCCGCCTTTTTTTCTTTTCCACAAAGGCTGAGTGGAACAGCATTGCTTCCAGGAATCATAATTGGATTTTTAAATCATAGAATGGTGGAGTAGAAGGAATCTCCAGCATATCAAAGAGCCTTCACCAGAATTTCACAGGTGAGGTTATTGTGGACTCCCTAGAGTCAGGAAGGCTCCTGGGGTCATGGAGTTGGAGTGCCTGGCAAGCCAAAAGCCCAATCGCTGAACCCGAAGCAGAGTGCATACCAACACACCTTGTCATTTTCCGATGTGGGCAAGAGGAGTGCCCTGGACAGAGCCCTGTTTCCTACAATTATATCTCAGCCCCGGAGCCCTATGGAGCTGGAGAACCTGAACAATTTTGCTTCCCAAAGTTCACTGGCATTTCTGACCACTACTTTAATGAGAAGGTATTTTTAGCTATTCTCACCCCGTGGACATTCTTCCAGCTTACTCTCAGCACCACCGGGCTCAAGCCTAAGGCCAGAATAACTTTTGAGTACTTTGTTATAACTTAAGAAAGTCATTCTGATAATCCTTTAGAGAATGCCTTTGATGCATACAGCATTCCATTCGGTGCTTTGAGTAGCTAGGTATAGATGAAATGGAATCTCTAAGTACCTTGCAGGCTAGTGTAGCACAAAGTCTGATGGGTATCATGATATAAAAGACATATGCGAAGCCAGAAAGAGAAAGTAGGGTCATGAGACCTTGTAAAGAATTTGACAGGTATCATACTTAAATGTGCTGTGTTCCAAAACCAGCAATCCTCTGTAATGTAGCCTAAACAGTACCTACTCAGTAGGAGGACCTTTGAAGGTTAAATGAAGAATATTCATACAGAAACCTGGTAAAAATTCAGTGGTTGAAGGTTATGAGAATTATTTTCATCAAAATTAACAAGCTGAGATTATATAGCTGAGTCCATGTCAGAGTTCAGAGACCATGGGGGAAGGCAAGAATGACGAGGTATCCTTGAATGAAGCTTAAGGCATCAATAGTTAGAGATATGACAGATATCCAGAACAGAATCAGTATCATAAATCCAGCACTGCATCAGGACTAGTCAGAATTTCTGGGTCCCCAAACATGAGGAACAGAAAGGAATGGGGTGAGAAGAAAGTCTGGGCCAGAGTCTACAACCGTGGAGTGTTTTGAATGTCTAAGATACTCCTACATGTCTCAAAACTAGACTGAGATTTGTGGTGGAGTGCTTTCCTAGAAGATGTGAAAGGTCTAGGTTCAGTTTTCTAAACTAATATACATGTATGCATACTTATTATTATTTTAATATTAGAGATATCTAGTCATATGTTGATTATGCAACATCTTCATGATATAAACCAAGGTAGTGACAATTTGACCCTTTCTTTATCATCTATATCTATTAGGGCTCTAATCTGACAAATCTTAGGGTTTACCCACTGCTCATTTATGATGCTAGCACCATAAAGGTTGCTAAAAGGCTTGAAATATAACTCAGCATTAGAGTGCTTGCCTAGACTGTGAGAAGACCAAGTCTCAGCTTCAGCACTGCAAAAGACAAAAAGAATGCTAAACTCAGCCAAGAATTGCCTAAAGAAATAACATAATAGTTGGAGCATTTGCTGCTCTTACAGGAGGATCAAGTTCAGTTCTAAAAAATCCACATAGAGTAACTTGCAACTCTTTGTAACCCCCGTTCCAGGGGATGTAACACACTCTTCTGAACTCTGTGGGCACCAGGTATGCATGTTGTATACATACATATATATATATATAGGTACTCACACATCTACAAAAAATATATCGTAAAAAAGAATTACTTTGGATAAAATGGCAACTTAATGTAATGTGGGTTTCCGACATGAAAGGAAGACCTAAGAATAACACCAAGGACACCTGAGCAAAATACAGACAATATGGTATAAAGCATCTACGCTGCTTCATTAATTACAGAAAATGTAACACATTAGTAAAAGATGTTAAGAAAAGGAATGACTGAATTCAAGGCTTATCAGAACTCTGAACCCAATCTTCCTGCAAATCTGAAATTGTTCTCAAACAATACATTTTAGTTTGTAAAGATACAACATTTGAAACAGAAAAAAAATACTTTTTAATTTGCTGGTCTGTCATACATACTCAGTATAGGAAATATCCTGGCATATTCTTTAAACAGTTCCATCTTAAAGAGGGGCATTTCAACATAAAAAAATATTTTTAAGTTTTTATTTTATTTAAATAACACTCTTTCATTCATTTTTCATACCAATCACAATTTCCCCCTCTCCTCTTCTTCCATTTCCACCTCCTACCTCCCCACAAAGCTACCCCTTCCCTCTCCCCTCCTCTTCAGTCTCAATTCAGAAAGAGGCATAAAATATTTAAGCACACCTTACTGTAGACAACTATTTGAGTATTCTCTTTATAGTTTTATTCAGCAGACTCTCTTTTTTAAAAAAAAAATGCTTTTAATTGCCACCAGTTGCATTGGCCCTGTCAAACTGCTTTTAATAGTTCTTCTACTAACTGGAACTGTAGGAACAGATGTTGGCTGGTACAGGTGCCTAGAATGGAGGTAACACACAGTAGCTATGTATGTCCATGGGGACAGTGTAACAGCTTAGGTCGGTAGCTGGGAGTTGTATAAGGGCAGTAGTTATTGAATAAAGCTTCTTATGTTAGGGTAGTTAATTGTTAATATCCTGGGGATGTTGGCAATGCCTACAGGCAATTTTGGCTGTCACAACTTAGGTGATAAAAAGAAAGGAAAATTGCTTCTGGCATCTAATAGGGAACAGATAGACACTGTACTTACCATTCTGAGATGGACACATCAATTCCCCAACCAGACAAATAATCAATCCTGGATCAAACTGTAGCACATCTAAGTGAATATCGTCTGTACAGGAGGGGTAAATGATCTGTGCTTCCACGTCCTATCTTTAGAGACACCAATGATCTTTTAAAGTTCTAAGCTTTTTTATTGCCCCCATTCTTATTAAGTAATGTCTACTCATCACTTAGTTCTTATTAACCCATCTTTAAAAAATTGCTATTGAAGATTTATCTTTAGCCAAGTCCTATGGATGCTTAAAATTCAATCCCAAGAATTATTCAATCACATGAAATCAAGAAAATTAAATCATATGAAACTATTAATCAAAAGTAGATTGTCCATAATTATGAGAGGCACAAAAGTGGGTCTAAGAGAAAACTGTGTACACCCACAATGTTAAATCTTAATGTAATAACATTTTAGCTCATTGTTATATATTTTCAGAATTCTTTTTCTTCATTTGTGTGGACACTCAAGTGCTTCTTTGAAAAAAAATGTGATGCTATTGCCATGACATTTCCTCCTTTTGTATGCTACAATAGCTACAATTAATTACTTTTTCTTTTAATTTAAGGGCTAGTTCAGGCTGCCAGAGAACTATCTTATGAATCAGAATATTAAAATTTAAGTTTCTCTACTGCTTAATAAAACACACTCTGTGAAACTCACTGATAGACTAATTGTAGCAGCACTAGTAGATATACCCGTAAAAATTCAGGTGCTCATTGACCTAACCTAATAGTACATGCCAACCAATCTCTGCAATGCACTATATGCATCATCTCACTTAGTTTACATCAGCACCCCTATAGACAATACTACTACTATACTGTTTATCTGATGAATTGTTCACTAAGAGTAGAAATGTTCTTTGTCGATATGAAGGATGCAGAGGGCTCAAATCAGATATCTCTATTCCTCCAAGTCTTTTCATTCTATATCCAGGATCTCTGAACTGCACATCCCAACTTACATACTCACACCATCATCACCATCATAATGAATTCTGTAGTTTAAACTGGAATGATCCCCCACAGAATCATATATTTAAGTGATCATTCACTAGGGAGTGGTGCCACTTTAGAAGGATTAGGAAGTGTGGCCTTGTTGGAATAGGTGTTTTCATGTTGAAGGAAATGTGTCACTGGCTGTGGGCTTCAAAAATTCAAGGTAGGCCAGTCTCTTTTTCTTTCTGTTGCCTTCAGATCTGGATATAGCAATCTCAACAACCATGTCTGACTGCATGCTGCCATGCTACCTGCCATGATGACAAGGGACTAAATCTTTGAAACCATAAGCCAGTTTTGTTAAATGCTTTCTTTCTATAAAAGTTGCCATGGTCATAGTGTCTCTTCACAGCCATAGAACACTGATTAAGACAAATACTCTCTCAAAGAGGATGTTATAGGAATGTTTATTTAATTCTTTTTTAAATATATGTTTACATTTATATGCTTACTTGTCAATATGCTCGATATGTGGGTGAAGATGACCATGGAGGCTAAAAGAGAACATAAGATTCCTTGGAGCTACAGTTACAGGCATATAAGCCACTCCACGTATGTGTTAAAAACTAAACATAGATCCTCTGCAAGAGCAACAAGTGTGTTCTTAGCAACTGAACCGTCTCTCCAGCCTAGTATTATTTCCTTAATAGAAGCTATAGAAGAAGAATGACTGGATGTGACTACTATGCAACCTTCCTGGTATAGTACTCAGTACTTTTCACCATCTTTTTCAAGTCAAATTCAGACAGTAGACTTTGTTTCAAGGATCATAAAACAGATCAGATGTGTGCATAATGTCTGGTGTGTGTATACCAAAGCACTGACACAGAAACAGTGCTTAGACTGCAAGGATTATGCCCACCACTTCCTCACATGTAGTCTAAAACACTTTCCTGTGGACAATCTGCCCTGTGTTAAAACATAACCCCTAATAAAACTTACTTGGTATTTCTTGCCTTTTCATCATGTCTATAATAAGTGAACAAAAAAACCTTGGTTGGGTTTCCACACAAGCATGAACTCTAGGGATTAGTCACACTGCAGCATGGAAATATCCAGAAATGGGAAGACAAATGCACTGGGATCAGACTATGTCTTTTCCTATGTCTCTTTGTGCCACAAAGAATTTCAAATAATCTGTGAATTCCAAATTCACAATAAGCCTTTGAATTTGTTATAAAGGTTTATTTGTTGTGGTGGATGGGTAGAGACTACTCTATCAACTCTGATTTGGCTTGATTTATAACTTGAAATATTTACATGGTGGTTGTTATGGTACTGTGATCCTAGAACTCAGACACTTTAGAAGAGAGCCTCATATAATGTACGCAGTAATGCTCCTTCTCAGTCTTTAATCAAATAGTTTAATCAAATTTGTCCTTCAAATAGTTGTATGCATTATTTTCTATGGATGGCCACTCTGGCAACTTGATTTTGAATAACTATACTAACATGAGCTAGCCACTCTCTATTTCCATTATTTCATTCACAGAGCTTGCACAAATTTTGTTCTTACTCATTGAGTCTCTGTGTCCAACTTTATTCTCATTGAAAACAAAATCCCCACTTTCCTACTTCAAGATGCCTTCCTAATGCCTACAACCAGTGCTCAGCAAGCACCTGTTTAATAAAATATTAATGGAATATGGCCTATAATAGAGAAATTGTTAAATAGAATACATTTTTATATTCTATGTCTTTTTTCTTTTCTTCCTTTTATGTATATTTATGTATTCATATTCACAAGCATGTAGTATCACAAATGAGACTCAGAACCAAATATTGGGGGAAGGCTGAAATATCAGAGAGAGGAAGCACCATGGTCAATTCTCACCCAGCTGTCTTGCAACTTCTTTAGCCTTGCTTCTGGTCACTTCTGCCAGTCGCTTCTATTAGGGGCTTCTCCCAGTTGCTTCTGTTCTCTCTGGGTTTCTACAATCCCTTATATACCTTATCCCATCCAGGTTAGGATTAAAGGCGTGTAGCCTTGAACTCACAGAAACAGAAGTTCTGTCTCTGGAGTTATAAGATCAAGGGTGTGGGTCACCACTCCCCACTTTCCCTGTGCTGGGATCAAAGGTGTGTGAGACTGACTCAGCTGTTTACTTTTGTATTCAATGTTTAAGAATTTCCTGATCTGTCTGCCTAGGATTTGACTGTGTGCCCTCTCCCCAATATTCAGGTATATTAAATATGTAATATATATCCACACTAGCAATTATTTTAAGAACAGAGCAAGAAAAAAAAAAAGATGGTCAGACAGGAATCATTCATTCGTCTATATTGTGTTAAGCTAAATAGCAACTGAAATATTTCACACATTTTCCTTTTTCATTCTTCATTCTTTTAAATAACTTCATGGAAAGATTGTAAAAACCAGAATTTCAAGATGTACACTGTTAAATAATATCTTCGGTATATGACAGGGCACCATGAAAGTGAATCTCAAGTTGAAAAGATTAGCTTTAAAATGAATGTTGTAGACTTCATGGCCATTAGAAGCTGAAAGCTTAATTCATATACAAGAATAGGAAAGTTCAGAAAGAGGCAGCAGCAGAACAGTAAAGTGATATTTGTCTATAGAAATGGTTTGTGCTTAGCTTTGACCAAAATGTGGGCTGGATAACCCCATTGCATAGCCTGTAACATTTCAATGAAAATGCACATTTCTGCCAAACTATATCTTGTAGGAAGTAGCAGAGAGAGAGAGAGAGAGAGAGAGAGAGAGAGAGAGAGAGAGAGAGATTTAAATAAAGTTAGTTATAGTTATACCTCTTGGGGTGATGATGTTTGTCCCTAAAGTCATAGACTATCTAACAAAAATCTGAATGCTAAGCATGGGAAACCTTTGGTGTCTTTGTTAAGAGAGCCCAAGAGACTCATAAAATGGTATGTTATTGTCATTGTCCTTGGATGCCTACCCAGATTCAAAGGTAAACCTCATTGCTTAAAAAATACACATTTCAGACACAGGACTTAAAATAATTGAGCTGAAATTGATATGGAAGCCTTCTTCCTTATGTTAAGATTTTATAGCATCCAAAGTGTTATGCAAGCTGCCAAGGGTGAAAGCAATTAAAAATTCTACACAGGTCTAAAGCATATGAACCACAATGATGACCTGCAAGGCAAGAAATCCCCAGAGGTATGATGGTGGCGCTGCTATGTCAGTAGTAACCAACAGCCACATAATTGGATTTAAGGTCCACTCAGTGGAGGATAATTCAAGCCTGCTACTGTGATCCTAGCCAACTTCCTGTGGTTAGTAATGTCATGTACCCTAGAGAAGAGCCTACTACTTCCTTATTTCTAAACCAGTGTACTTCCAAATTGCTGTCTAAACATGTATCCTTGTACCCACAGCAAATGTAACTCTCATTCCTCATCAGAGAAGCCTCCTTTTAGAAGACAGAGACCATTACAGAAATCCACAGCTGGTCAAACTACACAGAACAAATGACTGTCAGGAACACATCATCAATGAATATATCTATAAGAAAACCCCTTCATTCAAATCTCAGATTTGGTCATATGTGATCAAAGTGGGTATAACCAATCATTAATAGGTTTTTAATGTAAACCTATCTTTTTAAAACTTTCTATTTACAAGGCACCATGTTAAACAATTTATTTTCATAATCATATCCTAAGATTTATTTTACTTATTATTTATGACAATATATTTGTAGTCTCGGTGTGTGTGTGTGTGTGTGTGTGTGTGTGTGTATGTGTAACATCCAACTTTGAGTAAAGCCCAGTGAGTAAAACTGTTGGCTGTTGATTCATACAATAAGTGTTTGATGACCTTGGCTAAGAAAGTGCTGAAGTTTATTTCCCAAAGTGACTGTCTTCCCAGTTCATGAGAGGCATTTGCTAATTCTTTGACACGTGTTCCTCACCACTTACAGTAATATAGAGCTTTGCCATCTCATTTGCAAATGATGTTATTTGTTCTAATATGTTGCTTATAGTGTTTATTTTAAGAATTTTCCAAATAAATCATCTTAATTGTCTTGTATGATCCTTCAAGTCTCAGATTTCAAGAGAACTCTCATTTCATAGACAAGACTCTAGTAACTAGGTTCTGCCTTCTAATAATAGTTATAGCCTTATTCGTAACTATTTTCTATGATGTGGGCCACTGAAAGGACTTAAAAAAATTAAGTGACAAGTTCAAATAGCCCTTTACTGGAGACTAGAGTCAGGAATTTCATTCCTCAGTATTACAGAATCCCATTCCTACCCTTTGGTGAAGTTCTAAACTCAGTTCCTTTGGGTATCTGGGGCAGTTGTCTGTCAGTGGTTCATTATAAAATCCAGTCCATTATTTGGAAAAATTAAACTCAAAAATTTACTTTCTAATCATCAGGGATACTTCTTGATATATGAAGAGAAGCAGCATTTAAACAGGGATGTTAAGATTTCATAGAAGGGGAACTTCTGAAATACCAAGTATGAATACAGAGCATCGAGGGCATTTCAGTTCTATCCAACACAATTCACTTGATGCTACCCAGTCACTACCACATAAATTACCCTTCAGTTCCTTTTCTTATAAGGCTTATCTCAATTAAGCTGTTTTCCCTTAGCTTTGAACTTTTTAGGCAAAAAAAAGAAAGATAAAGTCTGTGGGTTACTTTTATAATAAGTTATGTTCTTTCTCAATGAATTTTCCATGACATCTGTTTAGGAAAATCTCAGAATATACCAAAATGAGATAATGACAGGGTTTTATATTTATCAAAGACTGACTTACTCTTGTGCACAAATAAGCCTGGTCTCCATTGCATGGAGGGACACTCATATGTGCCCAGAGGCATAGTCAGTGAATGAAACTGCTTCTAACAACAACAACAACAAAAGTCTTTGAATTCGCCCCAAATCCAGAGTCAGCTGAGAGTAGATACTGGGATGTGCCTACAAGTTTCCTTCTCATTCTGTAATCATATTGTCTGGACTCAACTGTATTTAGTTCAATTTGAAAACACATTTAGAAGATGGTTCATCATGACAAGATGTTTTTGAATAGGTTTCTTTACACTTCTGAGGCTTTAAATTTTTTATAGTAAGTCTCGATGTCTGAGACATTGAAAACTTGATTGGAGCAGAGCCAAGAACCAACAGTGAGAGAATGTGACAAGAAAGTCTTCAGCCAAGTGTACCCTGGCTGATACCAAAGGCATCAAACCATTTGGAGAGATATGTGTTTTGCTCTCTAGTTGTTTTCAAATGGTACTTAATTTGCTTTTATATTGGAACTCTCCACATTAACAAACATAACCCAAGGAATGGTTTTTGAGGTGACACTCTTATCCACTTTTGTGGTCACATTAACAGGATAATTTTAAGTAAAAGTTCCCTGAACTTTCCAATAGTGCAAACTTTAGGTGATATTTTGAAATATCTATATGTATCAGAGTAGCACCCCACCACCATTCTGCAATTTCAATCCCTGTTCCAAAATAATAAGTGAAAAAGTAGGGTATTTAGCTGTTTGATATAGTGCATGCCTAGCATATATGAAATATAGAATTCAATCTCCTGCACCAATCACCTAAACTAGGTATGTTCATACACACTTTTAACCTTGAACTTGGGAAATGGAGTCAGGAAGTCGAAAAATTCATGTCAACCTGAGCTACAGAAAACCATGTCTCTAACAATTAAATAGAAAAAAAATGCAATAAACATGCAATTTACAACTTATTGTCATTCTAAATGGGATAATATTAAGTGGCTATTAACATTTTTAGGCCAATGAGAAACTGATGAGTAACAGTATGGCATACTGAAAATACTAAGTAGCAGATATTATATTTCTTTTCTTAATTATACAATATTTATTTTGCAGGGGATGCACATGCCGTGACACATGTCAGAGGAGAGAAGTCATCCTCCTGGAGCCATTTCTCCTTTTGTACTGTGTGGATGCAAGGGATTGATTTGGGTCATCACGCCATCAGACTTGGCAGAAATCAACTTTACCAGCAAGTTCACCTCACTGGACCTTTCCTATTACTGTGTCTCATAATGCGGTATGACAGGCCCTAAACATATGTTCTTTCTAAGGTTTGTGTTTGAATAGCAGTTCCATTTTTCAACAACAGAAAATTGTGTACATATGAAATCAGCTCTTCTTTCAACTAGATTTCACATTCTTTAGAGCAGCACTTGTGTTTGTGGGATGAGCATTTAAAATAGAAGTTTTATTAATGTGAGGGTTTTTTAGTCGTGTTACAATATCTAACTGTTTTAAATTAAAAAAAAAAACTCTCAACAACTGGTTTGAAAGGGTTAATACCATCATTTTGCTAAAAATTATTTGTTGGATTTCATTAAATATGTCTCAGACAAGTTCAAATTGAAATATTAGTTGGAGAACCTTCAAACTACACAGGTGATATAATGATTTAGATGAAAAGTCTTCATGTTTCTTATGACAAACTCAGAGAAATTAACAGTCTAGTTGTCTAGAGTCATTGTGTGACAGAATTGTACCTAGAACTCAGTTGTGTAGAGTATATGCTAGGCTCAACATTCATTACATCTTTTTCATACCACCATCAAAATATTGGGGAAAACCATCCAAACCAATACACCCTTCATAGAAAAGTACAGAAATCAGTGTGTAGTTAGTTATAGCCAGCTACAATTAGTACTTAATGAGGACCTCAATGTTCAGCCTGAAGTCTTCCTCGCTTAAAGATGAATAGGTTTCTAATTTAGACATATGCTATTTTACAAAACTTTTCCTGTAACACACAACACAATCATTACTCATCCCAGATAGAAAACCCATAACTGATCAAAGTAAGGATACCAGTCCAGCTTCATGAACCAAGAGTTTTGGGGAGGTTACTTGCATACATATGAATAAGGGGTTACTTACAAGAGTAGAAATGACTCAAAGACAGCTACATTATTAAAGCCTACCCCAGCATGACTGACAGCTAAGAAAGCTGAGATCTTGGGGTACACTGTACAGCCTGCAGATGGCTTAACAGGTAGGGTAATATTGTTTCCAGGTGTCTCAGTTGGTCTAAACCTCTCCCAGGTGGTTCAACTAGTTTTTGCTTGTTCCAGGCCAATGGTTTCACTCTTCTTGTAGCTTATCCCCTCTGAAAGTCATCTTGGCAGCATACATCTCCTCTTTTGAGAGGGATTCTCAACCTTTATTACTTACTATGGCAGGAAGGAGCCTAAAAAATTTTGTCAGTTTCAGAACCTTCCTGAAGCTTTTTTGAGTTGTCCACATTTCTGTTTCAGGAGACCCCTGCAAAATGGAATGCTTCAATCTCAGAAGAATCTGTTACACAACATATCGTATCTCACTTCTACCGGAGTGTAAGAAAATGAAAAATAATAAGGCATGGGAAATCATTTTTGCACATGAGCTGGCAAAGAAACAAAAGTTAATCTATGTCTCAAAACAGGTTTTCATACCCCAATGTCCTTGTCCATCCAGGATATCTTTGTGTCTGTAATGTCAAAATTAATAAGAGAGAGAGAGATGGTGACAGAGTTCAGATATCTGGCAGCTTTATATGTCTTATTTGATTTTGATATCTGTGGGATATAATGTTTGATAGATCACAAGGACATTTTTTTTTAATTAGACAACAGTGAATAAATATTGATACTAGAAATCAAAAAAGTCTTAGAAAACATCCATTCAGAGACTTCACAATCACAAACTTAATCCCACATAATTTTTTACTTCATTCACATGTAACACTGAACAGCCAACCAAACAAATATCCTTTTCATTATCTTTGAAAGCCAAGACATTTTTGCTTCCCTAAATGTTTATTGCACAATCCCATACATATACTTTTAGATTTTTTTTCTTGTAGAATGCCTTTTTATAAAAAAAAAAATTAAGTTTATATGCTACTAGCCATCAATGAGGCCAGGGCCAGGGCAAGATCTCCAGCAGGAACTAGGAGATTGCAATTTTAATAAGCCCTCTCATTCCTAAAATGGTTTTGGTCATTATGTTTATCACAGCAATAGAAAGTCTAACTAGGACAAAGCAGATATTTAATTTTTACATATTGTTATTTATTAACTTTACAAAACTCTTACAATTGTAATAGTTAGGTCTTTATGCTCAGCTGTGAAGAACACTGACTAATCTTTCTAGGAATCAAGGTTGATTCTCAGCTCTCAAATGCAGCTCAAATTCCATGAGATCCAACGCCATTTTTTTTTTTTTTTTGCCTTCAAAGGAGCTAGAAATGTACGTGATAAATACACGTGCAAATGAAAGGGCCATGCACACAAATTTTATTTTAAACAATTAAAAAGGTAATCAACTATTAAATGGCAATTTTCAGCGTTGGTTCCTTGACCTCTGATCAAAAATCTCACATTATTCCATATTGCCTTCCTTCCTTATATAATTAAAAAAAACATGCAATTAGCTGCCCCACTTTTTGTCCTTATCTGATCCAATTGTATATACTCTTTCTTCTTTGATGGCAAAGGGCTTTTTTCTGGTTGGTCCCCTCATCTATCCTTTTTCTGAAATCAGGGGTTTAAGTTGTAGACCTCAGTGATACGATAATCAGAAGCTGTGACCAAAAGCCAATGTCCAAAAACAACATTTATTTTAACAATGTTTACCCAGAATTTGTTAGGGTTTTTGATATTGTTTTTTGTTTTGTTTTTATTTATTCAAATACCTGAAAGCAGAAAGGCGTTGGCAAAATCTATTAGGACTGAGCTCCAAATTCTAACCCTTGTTAGTAACCAGAGCAGATGGCAATATTAACTAACAGAAATTTTAAACTACTTTCTACTAAAAATAAGTTTTTGCAAGTGATGGGAAAGGCTTAAAATTCACCTCGTTTGAAATAACCAGTGGAAGAATTCTGCTTGTGAAGTCTGTTGCTAGTTCAACCGAACATGAGGAAATGGTGTGCGGGGCAGGCTCTTGAAATGGAGCAGAACAGGTTTCTGCTATGGAGATCAAAGAAGATTTCCCAAGTGGGCACCTGAAATAATATAAAGAGAATGATTAATGCAGTCCCATTCTTGTGTTTCCCATTTACTCCTCACTCCCACATTGCCTTTTTACTTAAACTTATGTGTATCATTGAAACGGCAAGAGGTTAAAAATAATTTTATAACAAATAAAGGGTTGCAAGTTTGCCAAATAATGAATAAGTTCCTAGAAAACATTCTGGTTTAGTTCAGATCAAAATTTGGCCCATGATGAGAGAATTCACTTGATTGTTGGTTGCTTTCTTTTACAAACCTGAAGCAGGTTAGAAAATAGAGTTTGATCCCATAATACAACCTTGGATTACTCTTTCTGTGTGTCTGCATGTTTTGTTATCCTTGACTAGGAAAAAAGTGTTCAGCACCCATTTTGATCTATTTTTCCCACTGTTATTTTTGTTTTTTGCCTTTCTTTACAGCAGTTATCACATACCCTAACATAGTCGTAATTTCTAAGAACTACTGCTACCTACCATTTCATGTGTATGATCATTTTGCATGCACATGCTTAATGTGAATGTCTGGTGCTCATGAATGTCAGAAGAGGGTATAAGATGCTTTTTCAGAGAGCCCAAGTTCAATTCTCAGAATCCATGTTGGGTACCTCACCACTGCATGCAGCTTTAGTTCCAAGGAATCTGGTATTGTATCTTGAGCATATTTGCTCCACCCCCAACACTTTCCAGATCCATTCCTTCTTCCCTTCCCACCTAACTCTTTACGCCCTCACCCTTTTTAAAATTTCTCCCTTAAATTAAATGTTTACCATTGTAGACACATGGATATGTAATCTTCCAGTAGACTAGTGACAACCTACCAAGAACCATACTTTAAAAACATATCTTCCAACCTGAACCCAGGCCAGGAAATGTCCACTTGACTTCAATGCGGAACACAGTCCATTAAGAACACAGCTGGCATAATAGCAGCAAGGAAATAGCTGAGTTCTTGGGCACACATCTGAGAGGAAAGAGGTCAAGAGGTGACAACTGGCATCATAGCACTGCAACCTCACAAGAGCAGTCGACCCTCTCAACACATAGCTGACTAAGAGGCCTCAGACCAACAACCCACTAAGAGCCAACCAAGAAATAACCAAGAGTGAATTGAGGAAAAAATGGGCAGATGCCAGTGCAAGAATACATACAACAATACAAAGGTCAACAAGAAACCAGAAGAAACAAGTGGTTCTATAGCTTCAAGACCTGAATATAACAATGAAGAGGGAACAAAACAAAGCAACCTTAAAAGCAGCTTTATGAAACTAATAGAAGCCTTAAAAGGGGATATAATAAACTCCCTTAAAGAAATAGAAGAAAATATAAACAGAAAATTAGAAAAAAAAAAAAAAAAAAAAAAAAAAAAAAAAAAAAAAAAAAAAAAAAAAAAAAAAAAAAAAAAAAAAAAAAAAAAAAAAAAAAAAAAAAAAAAAAAAAAAAAAAAAAAAAAAAAAAAAAAAAAAAAAAAAAAAAAAAAAAAAAAAAGAAAATTAGAAAAGATGAACAAAGTCCTGAAAGAAAATAAAGAAAACCAAGAAAAAGAAAACAAACAGGTGAAAGAAATTTACTAGGAAATAAAAATTAAAATAGAAACAATAATGAAGGCACAAACCAAGACAAAACTAGAAATAAAAAATCTGAAAAAAATACCCAGAACCTCAGATTCAACCATAATCAACAGAATCCAAGAGATGGAAGAGAAAATCTCTGGGGTGGAAGACTCAATAGTGGTAAATGATGCATAAGTTAAAGAAAACATTAAAACCAAAAAAAGTCATAACCCAAAATGTCCATGAAATTTGGGACACCATGTAAAGGCCAAACCTGAGAATAACTGCAATTGAAGAAGGAGAATACCAGCTCAAACGCACAGAAAATATATTCAACAAAATCATAGAAGAAAACTTCCCCAGCCTAAAGAAGGAAATGCCAATAAAGTTACAGGAAGCTTATAGAACACCAAATAGACTAGACTCTCATAGAACATATGCTTGCCATATAATAATCAAGCCACTAAACATACAGAACAAAAAAATACTAAGAGCTGCAAAGGAAAAAGGCCAAATTACCTATAAAGGCAGACTCATCAGAATAACACCAGACTATTTAATGGAAACAATGAAAGCAAAAAGGTCCTAGTCAGACATTATACAGACACTAAAAGTACATGGATGTCAACCTAGACTACTGTACTCAACAAAACTATCAATCAACATAGATGGAGTAAATAAGATATTTCATGACAAAGTCAGACTGAAACAATACTTAACCACAAATCCACTTCTACAAAAAGCCTTAGAGAGAAATCTCCAACCTAAAGAAACCAGAAACAATCATGTAACTACAAACAATGGACAAGCCCACAAAGAACCTACCTCCCATAAAAGGAAATACAAACTACTACCAAAGATGACAGGAAATGTCAGTCATTGGTCATTAATATCCCATAATATCAATGGACTCAATTCACCTATGAAAAGACACTCCCTAGCACAATGGATGCAAAAACAGAAACCATCCTTCTGCTGCATACAAGAAACACACTACAACTTTAGACAGACACAGGCTCAGAATCAAGGGTTGGGAAAAGATTTTTCAATCAAATGACCCTAAAAAACAAGCTGATGTAGCTATTTGAATATCTAACAAAATAAACTTTTAACTAAAATCAATAAAAAGAGACCAGGAAGGTCACTACTTATACATCTCAGGAAAAATTCACTCAGATGTAATCTCAATCCTGAATATCTATGCTCCCGACACAAGGGCCCCTACATATGTAAAAGAAACACTTCTAAAGCTTAAACCCCATATCAAAACTGACATACTAAAAGTGGGAGACTTCCATACCCCACTTTTACCCTTGGATAGGTCAACCAGACAGAAATCCAACAGGGAAATAAGGGATCTAGCAGAAATTATGACCCAGAGGACTTTGTAGATATGTACTGAACCCTCCACCCAAAGAAAAAGGAATATACATATTTCTCAGCACCCCATGAAACTTTCCCTAAAATTCACCACATACTAGGCCATAAAGCAAATTTTAACAGGTATCAAAAAATGGGTATAACTTCTTGTACCATATCAGATCACCATTGTCTAAATTTACAGTTCAACAACATCAAGAATCACAGAAAGCCTACCAACTCATTGAAACTAAACTTCACTCAACTGAACCACCTCTGGGTCAAGGAGAAATTAAAAAAGAAATTAAAGACTTCCTAGAACTTAACAAAAATGAATATATGACATAATCAAACTTAAGGGATACAATGAAAGCAATCTTAAGAGGAAAATTCACAGTACTAGAAGCCTACATAAAAAGCCTAGAGAAATCCCTTGCAAGAGAACTATCAGCACAGCTGAAAGCCCTAGAACAATTAGAGGCAAATTCACATAAAAGGAAGATGGCAGGAAATAATCAAACTTAGTGCTGAAATCATCACAATTGAAACAAAAAGAACAATCCAAAAAAATCAAAGAGTTGGCTCTTTGAGAAAGTCAACAAGATAGATAAATCCTTATCCAAACTAACCAAAAAGCAGAGAGAGAGTATGCAAATCAACAAAATGAGAAATGAAAAGGGGGGCATAGCAACAGACCCCCAGGAAGTCCAGAGAATTATTAGGTCATACTTTAAAAATGTATACTCCACAAAAATGGAGAACCTAGAAGAAATGGACAGCTTTCTGGACAGGTACCATTTATCAAAATTAAATCAAGATCAGATGAAAGACCTAAAGAGTCCTATAATACCAAAGGAAATTGAAGCTATTAAAAGTCCCACAAATAAAAAAAGCCCAGGCCTAGATGTTTTCAGTGGAGTGTTCTACCAGACATTCAAAGACAAGCTAATACCAATATTCAAACTGTTCCATACAGTAGAAGCAGAAGGAATATTGCAAAACACATTTTAGGAGGCCACAATAACCCTGACACCCAAGCCACTCAAAGACACAACAAAGAAAGAGAATTACAAAACAATTTCCCTCATGAACATTGATGCAAAATTTCTGACAAACCAAATCCAACAACATATAAAAAACGTTATTCATCAGGATCATGTAGGCTTCATACTAGAAATGCAGGGATGGTTCAAAATAGGGAAATGTCATCCATTATATAAACAAATTGAAGGAAAAAAATATGATCATATCCTTAGATGCTGAAAAGCCTTTGACAAAATCCAACACTCTTTTATGATAAAAGTTCTGGAGAGATCAGGAATACAGGGAAAATACCTAAATATTGTAAAGGAGATTCATAAAAAGCCAATGGCCAACATCAAACTAAATGGAGAAAATCTCAAAGCAATCCCACTAAAATCAGGAACTAGACAAGGTTGTCCTCTCTCCATGTATGTATTCGATATAATTCTCAAAGTTTTAGCTAAAGCAATAAGAGAATAAAAGGAGATTAAGGGGATACAAATTAAGAAAAAGTGAAACTATCTCGATTTGCAGATGATTGTATACATAAGTGACCCACAAAATTCTACCAGGGAACTTCTACAGCTGACAAACACCTTCAGCAATGTATCAGGATACAAGATTAACTCAAAGAAATCAGGAGCCCTTCTATACACTAAAGATAAAAAGGCTGAAAAAAATTATGGAAACATCACCTTTTATAATAGCTGCAAATAGCATAAAATACCTCTGTATAACTATAACCTAAGATGTATCAGATCTTGTGGTGGAATGTTCTCTGTACAATGTAAATAAATAACTGTTTGGACCCATGCAGGGCACCGTAGAAGTGGGTGGAGAATCAGAGGCAGCCAGGCAGGTAGGAAAGGGTGGAGTTACTCACTCTTGATTGGACCCCCAAGAGGAACGGACATGTAGAGGTACCGGCTAGCCACGGGCTGGAAGCCATGTGGTGAGCAAATTAATAGAAATGGGTTGAATTAAGATGAAAGAGCTAGCTAGTAATGTGCTTAAGATATGGGCCAAACAGTGTTAAAGTATATAAGCATGTGATTTCATTTCTTTTGGGGGACAAAAGCTGCAGGCACATAGACCAGGTTCCAAACCACCCCGGTGCACCGCATGCGCACCAGGCACAAACCTCCGGACCCAAAACGGGCCAGGGGGGAAAAAACCTTTACAACAAGATCTGTTTGACAAAAACTTTAAATCTCTGAAGAAAGAAATTAAAGAGGATATAAGATAATGGAAAGATCTTCCATGTTCCTGGTTAGGTAGGATCAACACAGTGAAAATGGCAATCTTAGGAAAAGCAATCTACAGATTCGATGCAATTTCCATCAAAATCCCAACACAACTTTTTATAGACTTTAAAAGAACAATACTCAATTTTATCTGAAATAATAAGAAAGCTGGCGTTGCTAAAACAATTTTGCTCAACAAAAGAACCTGAGGAGGCATCACCATTCCTGACTTCAAATTATACTATAGAGCTACAGTAATACAAACAGCTTGGTACTGGCATAAAAACAGACTTGTGAATCAATGGATTTAAACTGAAGACCCTGACATTCACCCACATACCTATGAACATCTGATTTTTGACAATGAGGCCAAAAATATTCAATGGAAGAAAGATAGTTCCTTCAAAAAGTGGTATTGGCATAACTGGATGGTGGTGTGTAGAAAAATGCAAATAGATCCAAACCTATTACCCTGCACAAAACTCAAATTAAAGTGGATCAAAGACCTCAACATAAACCCAGCTACAAAGAACTGGATGGAAAAGAAAGTGGGAAATACCTTCCAACACATTGGCACAGTTGACCACATCCTAAATATAACACCAATAGCGCAGACACTAAGAACAACAATCAATAAGTGGTATCTCCTGAAACTGAGAAGCTTCTGTAAGGCCAAGGATACAGTCAATAAGACAAAATGACAGCCTACAAAATGAGAAAAGACTTTCACCAACCCTACAAGTGACAGAGAATTGATCTCTAAAATATATAGAGAATTCAAATAATTAGAGCCCAAAATCATGAATTATGCAATTAAAAAATGGGGTTCATAAAAGGGAATTCTCAGCAGAAGAATTTCAAATGGGTGAAAGGCACATGAAAAAGTGCTCAACATCTTTAGCTATCAGAGAAATGCAAATTAAAACAACTTTGAGATACCACCTTACACCTGTCAGAATGGCTAAGATTGAAAACATAGATGACAACCTATGCTGGAAAGAATGTGGAGCAAGGGGAACACTCCTTCATATTTTTGTGGGAGTGTCAGCTTGTTCAGCCACTCTGGAGTGCAGTATGGTGGTTTCTCAGAAAACTGGGAATCAATCTCCATAATGATCCAGCAATACCACTCTTAGGCATATACCCTAAAGACACATATTCACACCCCAAAAGCATTAGCTCAACTATGTTCATAGCAGCATTATTAGTAATAGCAAGAACCTGGAAACAACCTAGATGCCCCTCAACTGAAGAATGGATTACCAAACTATGGTATATCTCCATAATAGAGTACTGCTTAGCAGTAAGAAAAAAATGATATTTTAAAATTTGCAGGCAAATGTATGGATATGGAGAATATCCTACTGAGCAAGATATCACAATCGCAGAAATAGAAGCATGGGATGTACTCACTCATTAGTGGATTTTAAAGAAAACAAAAACAAAACTCATATCTTCTTCTCCCAACTGCTATCATATCTAATAGTGCCCTAGCTTTGGTAAAACTTAGTACCCATCTCTCTTCTCTATGCTATGGTTTTTGTCTAGCCTCATATTTCACTGGTGTATGTAGTCTCAACTGCTGTGAGTTTGTAAAAGCAACTGCTCTACTATGTCAGAAACCCTATGTCCTCATAGTCACTCACCAACTATAGATCTTACAATATTTCCACTTCATCCTCTGTAATAGTTCTTGAGCCGTGGGATGAGGATGCATGCTATAGATATTCTGTTTATGGTTGAACATTCCATAGTTTGTTATTTGTTCCAGTTCTGGTCTATGTATTAATCACCATCACCTAAGAAAACAAACTTCTGATTAAGTTTTGGAGCTGCACTCATCTATGAGCATAATAATAAGTTATTAAGATTCACTTTAATATTTTTTCCACTTAGCAGAATAATTATACAGTCTCTCCCCATAGCTGATAACTTGTGTCACCAAAGGTTCTTAGTCCTTATAATGGTGCCAACAATAGGTTTCATCTCGCAGAGCAGGTTTTAAAACCAAAATGTTGGTTACTCTCTCAACATCCATGCCACTATTGCAACAGTGAGTATGCCTTGCTAGGCTGGCAAATACTGCCATTTGTAGAGTTCAAATCTGAATAAGATTAATAATCACTTTTCTCCTCTAATGGCTTGCATTTCACTTTCCAATACTATAAAAGATAGCCAATAAGGAACAAGGCTTTCAGGTCACAACCCACTTAACTTCATTTCTATGATTCAAATATCTGACATTTTTTAGCAATAGAGTCTTACCATAAAATCAAGTTGTAAAGAGTAAGAACCTGCCAATATCCAGTAACATTAAGGAATCTATGGGACTTCACTGGCAAACAATTTAAAATGATGTTATACATCGTTAACACTTAGCTCTTTACTTCTACATGTGTAGTGTTTAATAGGCCATTGTCTCTTCAATATATGGAGTACTTTATATTATTTTTAAATAGACAATGTGATTTGCATATTTTTCAGCTTTTAGATTTGAACTTCAGTTTGCAGCTTAACAGTCATTCACACACAAAAAAATCTGATGATATTCAACATAGTGTTTATTTTCTTTCATGGATTGCTATGTTGATTCCACGTCTAAAAAAATTTTATCCCAACCTAAATTGTAAAATTTGTCTCCTTTGTACTATTCTGTAAGTTGTGGAATTTTCACTGTCAGTTCAAATGTATTCTATAAACTAATTTGTGTTTTTGATAGTGTAGTGGTTTGAATTTATTTTACTCACCTCAATAGATTGAATTGTGTGTTTTTATCTACATGAAAATCTTTGTTAAAATATAATTTAAAATATATGATCAGAAGCACAGAGGAAACATCAGTGACCTCATGGCATGCTTATTTTCAATTTATCAGACTTCTGAATTCTGCATTTTAATAAAAATTTTAATTTACGGAATCCTCAGCAAAGAAAAGCAATTCTTTTTTTTTTAATTTCTTCTTGTTTTTTGAAAATCAATATGAAACTTTATATAGAAAAGCAAAACATTCAGAATAGATAACAAAAAGAACTATTCAGTAATAAAACTTCTCTTTTCTCTAAAATATATGAAACTTAAAAAGTAAAATCTAAAGCTTCTCATTCCAGGTTAGGCTCAGCTACGATAAAGAAAGCACAGTAGGTCTCAGCTAATGCCCACGAATGCACTATGGCCACAAATTTCTGATTTCTGTAAAACAACCCTTCTACAGTCAAACCAGTTTTGTTTTGTTTTGTTGTGTGTGTGTGCGTGTGTTTTAAATCACTTTATTCACCCATCATCTTTCAATGAAAAAAGAATGTTTTTGCTTAAAGTCCACTAATGAGTGAGTATATCCCCTGCTTATCCTTCTGGGTTTGTGAGACATCACTCAGGAAGAAAACAATTCTTAAACATTTACATCGACAATAAAGCTTCCAAATGAAAAGAGTCCAAATAATTTTATGAGCCTAATTCTATGTTCACATCATTTGACTTAAATGTAAATTCAGTATAACACTTGAAATATTTTGCAGGACTGAATTTGTTCCAGAGAAAGATACCGCATCAAGTCTACTTTCTCGTTTTGAGAACTTGTTCCCTGTTCTTGCGTAAACACCCAGAACAGCAAGGTCAATGTGAGATTTCCTGAAATCCACAGAACTTGTGCGTAGTGCAATCTCTCAGGATGAATAATCATTGGCATCCAGATGCAGATTTTTAGACAATGAGTTTTATTTTCCTAGCACTTTATTAAAAAAAATAAAAAGCAAATTTCCTTTCTCACTTTTACCTTTAGTATTTTTCTTGTCAGGCCCATGGCTTTGTTTTCAAACTACTGCTTTTCTGACTTTCTGCATGAATGAGTATTCTCACACAAAGGTCAATCTACCTATTCAGGAAGGGAAGTTAGGTGGTGGTATGACAGAAAGATGGAAAGTAATGTCCTGGTATGACACTCACTGACTACCTCTTAGAAATATTTGCATGTAAGATTGTGCCCAGCCTATATTTAAAGGCGGTGGCATGATTGACATGATTGTACATAAGGATAGCCCAAGACTGTGCTCCTTTCCACATTCAGGTACAGGATTTTCCAGATGATACTTAAAAAAATAGAAACTGGAGCTGACATATTAAAATATATTGTCAAAAAATGAACATACAGGGCATGTTGCAAGAGTTACAGAGTAGAGTAGATAACTAATGTCTTAGGCTCTGGAAGTATTATTTTGCAAGATTTCCTGAAATAGTTCTCTACTAAGTGCAATTTGCCTCCCAGGAACCATTTGGCAAAGCTTACAGACATTTTCAGTTGTCATAGTTGAGAAAGAACCAGTCTGGTGGAGCAATTTACTCTCATTGAGTGGGATGCTACAAAATACTACACAATGCAGAGGACCCCTTCCCTTCACAAAAAAATTATTTTTTTTACTTCAAATGTCAATAGAAGCTAAATGTGAGGTAGGGCTGCTTTAGAACTGTACATTGTGCAGACATACAAATAAACTTTAAGAAGGTCTATGTCAATGACTGAGTTTATTTTGGGGAAAATATCAGATATCTCTAGCTAAGAAAAGGACAGCCTTGACACCTCACTTCTCCAATATATCATTGAATATATTCTAAAATTTCTATTGCTACATCATAAAAAATATACTTTTTATTTCATTTTCTGGATGAACAAGATTATCAAAGTTGTAAGTTGTCTCAATAATTTTTAGAAGACATCAGTAACCAGATCATAATACTCTTCAGTTGAGAAAAATCAGTAAACATTATCAGGAAATTTCCTTTTTAGCAATACTAAAAGCCTGAAAAGAAGCCCACTTTCAAACTAATATGTAGGGTTATTCTATTAGACTTTGATGTATTTCTCCAAGTTTTGAAGGAGTTACTATGTTGGTAAGTTATAAATGCAATTACTTCCTTTCAGTATTATCAAACACATGTAGAAGGAGGAAAAGCATGCCCAAATTAGTATTTATAGTTCCAAATAGCTTTCTATTGTTACTAGATTTCATTCTATGATATTTCTACATAGCAAGGAAATGAATTGAGGTATAACTCTGAGAGGAGAAGATATGTTGTCAAACATGTTCTTGAAACCTTATAACAAACCATCTTCATCTTTAGTAATATAACTGCTTCCAGGTGTGACTGTTGTTATTGATGACCAGATTAGCAGAGCTAGTCTCTAATTAAGAAAGTCAAGTTTTTCATCACCATATCCAGGATGTCTGAACATTGTGGTTGCATCAAGAATAATTCTAGGGACTCATTCATTTCAATCTTCTTTCCAAAAGTGAAATACAGATTATGAAAGACACAAACCTAAAGAGGCCCATCTGTATAAATTAGTGTAAAAACATGTAAAAGCGTTATTCTAATCAGCATTACAAATTTGAAGTGCTAAACACATTCATCAATAAATTTGGATGAAGATATGTTCATGTATGTTTCCTTGTAATTGGATAATTTTTGTCTGGCATGATTCATGTGTGTGTGCAGTGTTTAGGGTATGTGTATGGGTAGAAAGATCTCAGGGGAGTGTGTATATGAGAGGTATGGAGTGAAGGATTTTAATCTCTGTGCTGTGAGTATAATATTTCCATGTGTATGTATGTACAGGTGTGCTATCCTATGCAGGCATTTATGAAAACCGGAGATTGACTTCAAAAATAGTCTCCTTGGTTATTTTTCCACATTATTTTTGAGTCTTTCAATAAATCTACATCTCAAAGTTTCAGCTATAATGTCTAGTCAGTGACCCCTGTAGACCCACCTCTTCCATTATTCTAGTACTGGAGTTTGGCATGAACTATATTGGTACTGTAGATCTAAACCAGATCTGCTCTTTAGCCCTTGTACCTGGGACAACTTGTTTTTACCTTTGTTCGTGATTTCATCTAGGAAAACAGTAAATGTATATTATACAAATGTATTCACCCAGTTACTGCATCTAACTTTTCATTTATTTGCTCTAGACTAAGGAATTATATTTGGGTGTTCCATTTTCAGAAACTGCAGTCATTATTGGCATAAGAGTTTAATTCTGAGAACAAGATAACAAACTTTATTTCTGTAAGGATTGTGAGTTGAAAAAATACAGTGACCCAGAACTGCTAAATGTGTGTCATGGCTTCTTTACCTTGTCAATCATTACAATTCAAAAAAAAAAAATCACACACAACTTAGGAGAAAACAAAATAATGAATGTAAATATATTAAGTGAAAAATTTATTTGTTATTGTGCTTTCATTTTTTAATTTTATTATCCAACCAAAATGTCTCTGTGATCCCTTCTTTCTCCCAAGTTTTAAAATCAACCTCACTGTGGGAGATGAATGTGGTAGAGGGAATACTGCATTTTAAAATTTACCAAAGACATTTGACAGTAATTGGTATCATTTCATTATGATTTCAGACTAGGACTCCAATATGATCCCTTTGTAACTCAGAACAAAGTTGTATTTGCTTTTGGGATGATTTCTTATTTCTAAAACCATTAAAGAACACAAAGCAAATTTTTAAGTTAGAAAGTTTGAGTCATAGGCAATATGTACACATACTCATCAAGTGTAGTTTGTTTGTAAAGTGCTTTCCTAAATATGTACAAGACTCTAGGTTTGATCCTCTCTCTCTCTCTGTGTGTGTGTGTGTGTGTGTGTGTGTGTGTGTGTGTGTGTAACAGAGAGAGAATATTTACAGAAGACATACTTAAGATATATTTTACTATTTGTTATTATTAGTTCGTTTATATGGGATATTTACTGTACAATTGTAATCTTTAGGGCTAACTTAAGCTATACAGCAACTGCAATAAAAGTTTTAAATTACTCATTAATGAACCTTTCCAGAGGCGAAAATTCTCCCAAAGACTTTTAAAAACAGACTCCATTGAGCAATATACTTCCTTGGCCTATGCTCCCACATGATCTACAGAGTTTCCCTTATAAACTGTGTCTTTGATCTCAAGGCACAGCCACCATATGCACCAGGTAAATGAATGAATGGCAGTTGTTCACTGGAGTACATTTTCTGTCCTGGAAAGAACAATAAAAACCATATACCACAAGTGTTTAAAGACTTGATGTCCTCTCTCTATATATATTAAACTACTATTTTAACATTCAATAATCAATCAATTATAGAAGTGTTAGAAGCCATTAAAGTTACTCTCTGCAGCAATATGCTAAATAGAGGAGAATGGATTAGACTTTGAGTGTAAAGCCATAAAAAGAGAAATAAAATTTGCTGAGACTCACTTCATTGTTGCAAGGGATTTGGAAAAAAAGAATTCATTTACTTATTGGGCAGTTGTGGGATAATAAGTAAAGTTGTTTTATCAAGGGGCACATAAAGAAAAAAATCATATTCTAACCAAAAAATAAAAAATAAACATGCCTTTGAAGTTTACAAACTAGTTGTAAAGAAAAGATGAAGGTATAACAATGTAGCTTACAATCTCAGTGTGGTAAGAACTGGTACTCACAATGCTCAGAAACAGGTAAAAGCACCACTCATTATCATTGTTATCTTTATTTCCTCCTTTCTACAGTGAAAACAAAACACATTGAATAAAGTGGAAAAGGGTGTTTATTGTAGAAACCAGAGAAATATAAGAACAACGTTTTAAAGGAAGAAAGCTTTGTATTGATGCACAGTTTCAGAGGTTTTAACTCATAGTCGTCTGGTTTCACTGCTGTGCACCTGAGAACAGGCTGATCAATGTGGTAGGGAGCATGTGGTGAAGCAGGCTGTTCACTTTAAAGTGCATAGAAAGCATACAAAGAAACAAGGGCTAGTGGAAAAACAAAATATTCTTACTTATTGGTGTACATTCACTATGCATAGTAATGGATTTCATAAAGATAATTTCTATCCTTCTGCAAGTCTTTTTGCCCCAATATTCTGTTTTATATATGCATTTATGTATATGTATAGAAATAAACATTGAATGCATAATTCATATAAAAGAGAAAAACATCCACGACAATCTTTTATCAACCTACCATCTATTATGTATCTGTTTGTCTGTCTTCTATGTCCTTATCTATCTCTTTTTCAGGGAACTGGGAGGGAAGCAGAAAGAACAGGCACACCACTATCCTCAACTGTCTCAATCAGACTATGTTAAATATATAACAGGCAAGAAGGACACAGTGTACTGTATCTTAGGCACCTTTGAGTAACTACTCTCTCAGACTAGTCATGTACAAATTGACATCACTGAGTAAACGAGGAAAATGAGGCTCTGCTGGCTGAAAATGGTGGCATGAGCCTTAAGATAGATAGGTGCTCTTTCCATTATTCCACAGCTTTTAAAACAGGTTAAAATGTACCTTTCTAACTTCTTTGCCATTTCACAGAGTGAAATCACTAGCTTAATTACTGTATGTGTTTATGGATGGAGAAAGCTATAACCTCCTCATAAAGTGTATTAATTAAACATAAACCTAACTCACACAGAAGCAAATAAAAAATGGAGTCCCACTAAAATAGGTGTGAGCTCTGCTCTACAGCCCCTGATTCCCAATCTCATATCTGAAATAAGAGAGGGGATTCTGGGAGAGACCTGTCAAAACTAAAGATGTCCATTTGCCCCAGGTTTGTTTTATCTTATATTATTTTCTCTTCTTTTCCTCTCGGGGTTGCAATTTATAAGAGGACATCATTCTCCCATTGTCTGATGACTGTAACTAGCATTCATGGGGCTTCTTATCCTTCGGATGCCTCCCTGAACTTTATAAGTCTGTTATTTCCATCTAAAGCAGTTGTCCTCACCATGAAGATCTTACAAAATGTTTATTGATTTAGGGAGGAATTTGAGAATTTCAACATTTAGACAGTATCTAATTATTGTTACAGTATGTGATTATATAAGAGAAGAAAGGGGGACTAGAGAGAGAGTGTATATTGCACTGCACAGAGCCTGAGTTTATTCAGTTCTCAAACACACAATCAATAATCCACAACCTTTCATAACTTCAGCTCTAGGGAAGCAGTGCCTCTGTCCTCCTCTGTCATCTATACTTATATGCAAATACCAGCTTCAGAATCACATACATACACATACCTTGAAATAGACAGAAGCAAAATTATTTGTGCTTATTTTTAGGACCCTGCTCTAACTTTTCAACTGCACTCTGAGTCTTGAAGAATATAGCCTGTAGATAGCTAGTTGCATATCCTGTGTTTCCCATTGTCTGGTGTGTTTTGGTCTTCCTGCATATAAGGGTTAGTACAGGAAGCTGGGCTTTTTTACCTGAAGTTGGTAATTTCTAGCCACCTGGGGTACTCCCACTGTGCTTCATGCCCCAGGTAGCCCTGAATTTAAACTGAGATGGAGATTAAATAAGGTGACATTCTCTTTGAATGAATGATACAAGTGTCTGTTTCTTTTTTAATCTGCTGGTCTGAGCCTGAGTCGCCAACCCAAGTAGTGCAGGCTACTACACTTATCCGTGATTTTCCCATATAGTTTCTCACAATACTCCCAAATACAGTCACTGAAATGTCTTTCTTTAGAAAGGTCTGTCACAGACTTGCTACCTTTATAATGATAGTCTTTAAAAATAACATATACATATATGTATATAATAACAATTAGGGGAACAGAGAATATAAGCTTGAAAGAGAACAGGAAGAGGTTTAGAAGGGAGTTTGTCTCCCCAGTAATGTGGGCACTTATCACAATAGAATAATCATTTTAATACATTTCTAAACGGCAGACTTCATTGTTCTTGAAGTGCTTCAATTAAAAGAATTTCTTTTATTTATTTATGTTCTGTATGCCTTTTCAATCCATCTGTCAACATCCTTTGGTCTTTTTTATTTTTTCTCTTTCTTTTTTTCTTTTTATTATTATTATTATTATGAACAAAGAGGTCACACTTTCTATCCTTGTATATCCTTATTCAAGGTCCCTTCCCCCTCCCGCCAAATCAGGTTATTCTTTGTTCTCCACAACTCCCCATCCCCTCCCTGGGCAGGCAGCAGACAGTCTCATGGTCCCACTGACCCAGTATTGCTTAGTTCAGTCTCCACTCCTGGCAGATCCAGCTTTCTCCCCACTCCCTCAAGTGTGAGTCGGGTGTTCCTCTAAGGGGTGTAGGATCCAAGGAGTCAGTCCAGGGTGTTTCTGATCCCAGGCTGTTCAGTGGTTGTGGTTTGCAGCTTGAGCATGCTTTGCTTTTTTCTTGTTTGTTTGTTTAGAGACCACTAATGAGTGAGTGCATCCCCTGCTTATCTTTCTGAGTTTGTGATACCTCACTCAGGAGGATATTCTCCAAGTCCATCCATTTGCCTGCAAATTTTAGGATATCATTTCTCCTTACTGCTGAGTAGTACTCTATTGTGTAGATGTACCATAGTTTGTTAATTCATTCTTCAGTTGAGGGACATCTAGGTTGTTTCCAGTTCTTGCTATTACAAATAATGCTGCTATAAACATAGTTGAGCTAATACCTTTGGAGTATGACTGTGCATCTTTAGGGTATACACCCAGAAGTGGTATTGCTGGGTCCTTGGGGAGATTGATTCTCAGTTTTCTGAGAAACTGTCATACCGTGTTTTAAAGTGGCTGAACAAGCTTACACTCTCACCAACAATGAAGGAGTGTTCCCCTTGCTCCGCATTCTCCACAGCATAGGCTGTCATCTGTGTCTTTTATCTTAGCCAATCTAACAGGTGTCAGGTGGTATCTCAAAGTTGTTTTGATTTGCATTTCTCTGATGGCTAAAGATGATGAGCACTTTTTCAGGTGCCTTGCAGCCATTTGTAATTCTTCTGCTGAGAATTCTCTTTTTAGATCTGAACCCCATTTTTTGATTGGCTTATTCAAGCTTTTGGGCTCTAGATTCTTGAGTTCTTTATATATGTTAGAGATCAGTCCTCTATCACTTGTAGGGTTGGTGAAAATCTTTTCCCATTCCTACAGGCTGTCATTTTGTCCTGTTGACAGTGTCCTTGGCTTTACAGAAGCTTCTTAGCTTCAGGAGATCCCACTTATTGATTGTTGGTCTTAGTATCTGTGCCACTGGTGTATTCTTTGTAAGTTTAAGGTGGGTGATTTTGAATAAAATATATTAATTTATCAAAAAAGGGAATTTAGAGGAAGGAAAGTAGAGGGAACAATTATATTATTATTTTATAATCTCAGAAAAGAAATAATTTTAAAATATAACAGAATCAGACTTAATGGCTGCTCTAGAAAAGAGATCCTGGAGACAATGTTAGCATTTCTTCAATATAATGTATTTTAAAGACCACTTGATCCAAACCTGTAGTGACACTCTTGCATTTTGTTGTCATGTTAGAATACAAGAGAAGAGTAGGCTACCTTGAAAAACCATCATGCTTATCTATTTTGAAGCTATGGTTTCAAAATCTAAGGAAAACAACTTCTATTATATTGGACAAGATAATATTAATATCATTAATGTTCTTTATCTAAACAAAAATAACATCCATCTAGAAAATAATCCATGTAACATTAAGAGCTTTTATGAATCATTTTCTTAATTTTTTCCATCTGGTCATTTCCAAGTAAAAGCTATTCAGGATTTCCAAGTAACAAATATATCAAGTTAGGTAAAATTTTGCTCACCCAATTGCACACACACATACATACACAACACTACAAAATAAACTTACCAAATAAAATAAAAATTAACCCTGCACTTGCAAAGAAGTAGGTTTTTCTCCACCAATTCTGTCACAATTTATGACCTCATTTATAAAAGAGGTCATGCAAGTAGAATGATCCACCAGCAGAAATGTGGCCACTATAGCTTCAGTGGCTATGCAATATCTGTAGCATCTATGGCAGTCTTGGCTAAAGCCATGATTGGTGGCTTTGAAAGACTTTTAAATGAGCAATTGTTAATCATTGATTACCTCTATTATCTTGATGATGATTATATAAACAACCAGGTGTCATTATTTTCTCTTTTATTTATATTGTTCAAAGCACTAAAGACATTGATTTTATAAGACAAAAATTTCCTTTTTGATGATCATTATAAACTCATTTGGTAGGAATAAGTAAACCCTAGAAAATGTCTGTCACAGTCAGTACTGGAATCATTTATCTCTAATAATGTGTTCCCCCCACCTCATCCCCTTACTCATGTAGCTGGTAACCTTATCATAACAGTGGCTCTCAACCCTACTAATACTAAGATCATTTAATATAGCTCCTCCTTTTGTGGCAACTCCCAAATCATAAAAGTATTTTTATTGCTACTTCATAACTGTAATTTTACTACTGTTATGAATCATAATATAAATATCTTTGTTTTCCAATAGTCTTAAGTGACCCCATGAAAGGGTCTTTTGACTCCCAAAAGGGTCAGGACTCACAGATTAACTAACAAGGTGTCAGATAAAATGAAACCAAGCCAAAATATTTTTCTTCACTGTCATCCTCTCACACAGGATCCTCAGAAGGACTTCCAGTTCCTCTGAACTTACCTATGGTATGGTTACACTTCGGGGTTAGGGTTAGGGTTATTGTTCATTGAGCAATTGTTTTTTTGGGTTATTGTTCATTGAGACAAGGACCAGATTCAGTGGAACTTTCTTACATGTTGCTGAGAATCTCTCTAGTTCCTTTTCTAAAAAATATCATCAGTTCATATCCACCTGGGTTAGATATACAGATGCTACTTTTACCTTCCAGGAAGCTAGCAAGAGGATTACTGGCATGTAGCAGCTATGTGGTAAGTGTGCTAGTCTGATAACCTGACATGGTGCTGGGTGAGATATAAGAATTCCTGGTACGTAGCATCCTTGTGGTAAACCAACATGGCACCATGCAAGTACAGAGGGTGTGCTCCTAGGTGTGGCTATGTAAATTTGTACCCACCCATTCTCTTATAAGGAGATGCCAAGTCTCTCTTTTCTCTTCCACTTCTCTTCCCTTGAACTCGCCTGGTAACTTTCCTGAATAAACTCTAGTGCAGCACTTGTAGTGTATGTCTGTTCTCATGTGTGAAAACAACAGATAGGATCATCCAAAATACAGCTAAAAGGTTACAATGAGTTTTGCATATATTCTTAAAATATTAACCTTTTGTTTTTCAATAAACATTGCACACTACAGTTGCAGGAGCTACCATTTCTCCAAGAATCCACTCTAGGTTGATGCAAATCTCTTGTGGTCTGATTGGAAGAAATCTGGCAGTGACCAGGAGCAAAATCACAGTGTGTGGAAAGTCAAATAATATTTAAAGCTCATTAAATGACATTTCCTACTACTAGTCAAAAGTATGACTGGTGAACATATCACAGGAGTACACTTTACCCTAATATTTTTTTTTTCAAAAAGCATTAGGATTCATACAAATATAGCTCATGGAAACCATTAAAATGGTACTTTATTAATTGATAACAAAGATCATAGACACAAATTAATGCACACCTCACATCTAGCTTCAGTGTCTCAACTTAGAAACAAGTTTATCAATAAAAAAATTTTCAGTGGGACTTATAGCTATGTTGTTAGAGAGCTTTCTATTGCTGTGACCAAGTTTCTGAGAAGATAAACATAAGAAGGAATGGTTTATTTTCACTCACACTTTTAGAAGTCTATCTGTGGTCATATGGCCTGGCACTTTGAGAGCATCATGGCTGGGAAGGTATAAGTAAAGATACCAACCATGGGAAACCAAAAAGCAGATATTGGAAGGATCCAGGGTCCCTTTAAAGGATAGATCTCCAATGTGATAACTCCCTTTCAGGAGGCTTTATTTTCCAGAAGTTTCCATACCTCCTAATAACACTTTAGACTTTTGCTTAGTCTTTAGTACACTGGTCTTAGATGGTTATTTAAATCCAAGCATTGCCAGATATAGTACTTCATGCACATAATATTATCACTCCAGAGTCTGAGGCAGGAATATCAGGACTTTAAGGTCAGCCTGACTACAAAGAGAGTTGAAGGACAAAATAAACCTAAAATTTTCAAAAAGCCCCAACTAAAACAATTAAAATAGAATCTGGTTTCATTTTTGACTAGGAAATATAGTTGTTGATAGAGTGCAGATTAAAAAGGATTTTATTAAACTCTAATTAAAATCCTTTCAAGTATTTTTATAATAATCTGTTTTGTTTCAATTCAGTCTACTACAGGAGAATTAAGTTTTACTCTTTTATCAAATGTCCATATTTGAATATTAGCCTGGTTTTATTTCTGAAATATTTTGAGTTAATTTTATTCCGATGATTGGACTACAAACAAAACAAAATAATACTGCTGCACTATTTCTGTAAAAAGGGTCACTGAGGTGAGGTGGAAGTTACTAGAGTGTATTATCCGACTGAGATTCTTAGTCTTATTTGGACTGGTTAACACAGTACAATTGGTTTCTTTTTTTTTTTTTTTGGTTACTCTTTCATTACTTTGATAAAATTCTAATAAAAACAACATTTTAAAAAAAAAGTTTATTTTAATCTTATAACTTCAGAAGGAAAAGTTCCATTTTGCTAGGTAAGACATGGCAGCAAAAAAGATATAGTGGCAGAAGACTGTGAGGGGTGGGTGTGTGGTGTGTGTGTGTGTGTGCTTATGTGTGTCCCATATAAATCCCCTTATATATATCATAATATATTACATATTACATAATATACATAAATTATTTATAGTATTTTAATAAGTATTATGTACATATAAAGATGATTTATAGACTGTAGTCTATAACCTTATAGACTGCAGTCCAGTCAGTTTAAAGATGGCTTTCTACCAATGAAAAGTCTGAGGATTCAGTACTTTCTCAGTCTATGAGGCTGATGTCTCAGATGCTTTTTAGTATATTCTGGAATCCTGAAAATGTAGGCTGTAATATAAGTGAAGAGATGGACTTGCTAATGAGAGCAAGAGGAGATTAAGAGAGAAAGCTATCTTTTTGCAAGTCACTTACACAGACTGCAAGTAGAATTAAAATTAAATTAAAATTAAAAGTAGATCTTTCAACCTCAGTGATCAGGAGGACTAGAAGTGGGCCTTTCCACTTCAAAGCAATTTAAGAAAAAAAAATCCCTCACAGGTGTGCCCTGCCAGTTTGAGTTTGGTTGACTCCAGATGGATTCAAGTTGACAACCAAACATATCTATCTCACACTGCATCTTCATTCATGAAGCAAAACCTGTTGAATATTCTCCCTTCGGGAAGCAGAGAGACACTAGGAAGTAGAGCTGGTCTATAAAACCTCACTGCCCTCACCCAGTGGTTCACTTCCTTCAACAAAGTCCTCCTTCTTACTGGTTTCAGGGCACCACTAACAAGATCTTATAGGGCACATGTTACATTCAAACTACAGAAGGTGAGCAAGCAGATTTATCCACTTAAATAAATAGGTTTACCATGGACTGGACAGGAGCTTCCTGGTGAGCAGTTTATGTACTTGTGAGCTGGTTTCTCACCAACTATTGGATCCCTGTTGCTTAGTTCCTTTGGAGATGTAAGATGACACCTCACAGAAAGATTCAAAATAAGGAGGGGAAGACCATAGATTTGGAACATTGGTTCTAGCTTCATTTTATGCCGTTTCTTATCACCTAGTATAGCTGCATAAGCAATGGCCAAGACACAGGAGATACTTACTGCCTGTTTGTATATAAGTCACATGACAAAACAAAGAATTGTCTTTTTTCTTTAGAGAGAATTGGTACTTTTAATAACCTCCTCAGGGCTAGAACATACCAAGCCACAGTGCTGGATTTCCCAACTTCAACATCTTGATAGTATATATTTTACAGGCAGCACAACTGTGAATTTTTGTATTTTTCCTCTCTTAATGATGATGCATATTACTCTGCACATACAATAATCTATTACCATTATTTTGATAAAATGATTTTCATTGAAAAGTGCCTTGATTTCTTTAAAACATTCTAGTATCATGTTATACAGTTTTACTTTGAATTTTCATTGTGAAATTTTGTATTCTTTCAATTAGTATTATGAGTACTGTAGTGCTTTGAGTGAGAAATTTCCCCCATAGTGTATATATTTGAGCACTTGGTACCCAGCCAGTGGCACTGTTTAGGAAATTTATGGAAACCCTGCTGGAGAAAATATGTCACTGGGAGCAGACTTGGAGGGTTTAGAGTCTTACCTACATTCAGTTTTCTCCCTCTGCTTCCTGATTAGCCATTGTGACATAATCTCTTTGCTTCCTGTATATTCACAGCAATGTAATCTCTTAGCTTCCTGCTCAGGAGCCTCATCTGCTGTCATACCTCCCCTGGCATTATTAATTATTGTACTGAAATTGAAAGTTGAAGAAAACTCTTCCACAAGTCACTTTTGCTTGTGATATTTTATCACAGCAACAGAAAAAAAAATAACTAATACAATTGCCCTCTGATTGTATGTAACTTTCACATTGTTTTGTGCTCTCTTCACACAGAGTAAGAAGAATAGATATTATAAAGACAGTTTTTTTTTTTGTTTTTTTTTTAAACTTTATTTATTTATTTATTTATTTATTTGCCTTGGTGTTTGCCTGGAACTGGAACTACAGACAGTTGTTAGCTGCCATGTGGGTGCTGGGAATCGAACCCGGGTCCTCTGGAAGAGCAGTCGGTGCTCTTAACCGCTGAGCCATCTCTCCAGCCCCTATAAAGACAGTTTTTATGTGTGTAACATCTAACCACGATATTGTTTGTTGTCTCAGTTGGACTTGGATTTCAAAAATGACACGTACACACAGGTATGTGCCTTCTAGAGGGTATCTAATCATTTACATACAGTCTGGTCTACAAAATGCTTGTCCATCACAGATTCCTCCCATCTTCACTCTCAATTGCCTCTCATTTTATAAGAGAAAAAGAAAAGGTAAGATTTTGGTATAGAGATAGATAAATCATTTGGGGAACAGCAATCAACATGGTTCAGCATTTCCTTCCTTTTCCTTACTTGACCCTAGACTGGTTGAGGCTTCTTAATTCTTGATAAGTAAGGAATTAGGGAAACAAAGAGATTGGTTTTCATCTGAAAAATTTAAAGTCAAGAGGTTGGCTGGAAAAAAATATCTTTTGCTCTGAACATGGAGCGATTTAGTATCATTGTATACACTAGAGATGACGGCAAGGTGTGAGCTGCCAGGGAAGGATGCAGTGGGGAAATCACCTTCCCCTGGTTGAGGGAAAAGATGAAGAGGTTGCCTAGACACAGCTCTACAGGACAAAGAACAGAGAGATGTCACAGTCATGACCTAAGTTGCAGGATTGGCCCTTTAGTAAATTATGATTTGAGCAGCTCTCGGAAGAAACTGCAAAATACAATCCAGATTATGCCAGATTATGACCTCACTAACTAGTAAGTTATTTTAAAACCCCTATTTCTCCTACGTGAAGCTACATCCTGACAACAGAAGGTAAAGGTGAAGTTTTTCCTTACCATATTTTAGTTCTGACATCCAAATTAAGAATGGAGAAGACATTTGCATGGTGGTCAAGATAAGATTTTTGTCTGATGCAAAAGTCAGAAGATTTAACACATAAATTTGTCAGACTATTGTACTGTTTTGTATTGTTTTAAGTATAACTATTTCACACTTCTTTCATTATAAGATTCAAAATATTCAAATCAATGAGTTTGCAGATTCCCAAGTCACATTCTAAAATAGATTTATGGGTTACAACAAACAAAATAGCTTAGAGTTGATACATTTCTCATTATCTTGCAATTACCTTGAGAATTTCATAGGTATATTACAATAAAATATGGCATATCCACATGCCATATACTACTTCCAAGTACCACCAGATCTTTACTAACACATCCTCTGTCACATTTATATTTTTTTCTTTGATTTTTGTTGTTGTTTTTAACAGTCTACTAAGTCCATTCAGTGCTACCACACAGGTGTGGGCTATTCCTGTGAGCATAGACAACTCACCAGTAGCAAAACTTCTGAAGAAGAATGATTTTCCATCACCCAGTTGCTATCAACTATCAATAGAACTTCACCTGAGGGTGGAACATTGTTGGGGTGAGGCCTGGTTTCCGGTCAGATGTTGGGGTTGCCTCTATGCACAGAGTCCTGCTAGAACCCCTTGAGGGAGGGGGTACAAAGGCATGGAGAACAACTACATAATCTCCGGGGACAAGTTGAAAAAAGAAACTCCAATTTTTATTGAGGGAAGGGAAAAGGAAAACCTTAAATGCCCTTTTACCCAGACCCTCCTTCTAGCCAGGGGAAAGGCTCAGATTTGCTGGTATCTGCAGCTGTGATGTGGTGGTGGTATCTCGCTGGCATAGGTCCCCTTATATTAGGATTCTGCCCTTGTTGTCAAGGCCCCAGGTAGACCCCAGGTTGGCTTATGAGGAAGTGTCGGGAGCACATGTCTTAAGGCACCTGTTCTCACTAGTTTGTACTGACTGAGACCCTACTGGCCTCCAGGTCTCCAGAATCCTCTGGGCCTGTATATTCCACAGGATCTAGTAAGCCCATGTCTGGTCCTATACTAGAATTTTGATTGGCTTGATCATGTGCATTTCTAACATAGGAAACCACAGTTTTTGTGAGCTCATGAGGCCAACTATTTCCAGAAGACAGCATTTCCAGCGCTCCTCCCTGTTCTCATGACTTACAGTTGTGAGATCTTTAGGAAGAAAAGATACATTTTATTTTGTTCTATTTTATTGTTCTGTTTACAATTTTATCAACTATGAAGAATAATTAATGCAAAAACCATCTTTTAAAAATGTTAATATTTTCTTACAATTTAATAAGTAAAATGATAATTTAATGATCTCTTATTACTAGAAGAATTTATCATCTTTTATTTAGCATATTTATTATACATATTTGTTCACTTAGTAAGTTGGCTATAAAATCAATCAATGAACTTATCTATTATTTTCTCATAAACTTTCTTCACAAGAAAAGATGAGCCTTTTGTGTTCATAAGAATATTATTATAAGTTCTAGTTTGTTAATATAGTTTGTTTTGAGACAGCTTCAAACTTTCCATATAACTCAAAGTGGATTCAAAGACACCATTCTTCTGCCTTGGTCTTCTGGAGGCTAAGATTATTATGTAAAGCTTTTAGCCTAAGAAATTTTATGTGCATTAGAATTCCAGTTATAAAGATTATTCTTTTTATTTCTGCTACTTTGGAAAAAAGGCCTTTCTTTTCTTCTACCTTTCTCCCTTTCTTGTCTTCTTCTTTTTTTTGCCATTGGGTTTCTAACACTTAAATGTGTGATTGTTTCTTCCATCTGGAGTTTATTTGTCTAAGACTCAGAATCTGATAAGCATGGATTGAGTGTACAGAAATGTCTGGGGAAACCTACTGTTTCTATGACTACATCACTTTTAATCAATACTTACACCCTAGTTTAAAGCACAATTGTCCTTACTCTCTACCTGACTTTCAATAATAATTTTTTTATTCATTTTACCTCTTTATTTCTTAGTCACTACCTGTCCCTACTACCGTTTATGCACCATCCATTGCCAGGGATGCAAATGATTCTATGATTTGTTAACGTCCAAGAAAAGCCCTTACCTCTGAATCATTTTTTCCCCAAACATAAATCCCTGGGCCAACAAAGAAAAGTGGTATTTTTCCATCTCCATAATTCCTGTTATTTTAAGTCTATCCTTTAACCAAAGTGGCTTTGTGTTTCTTTTTCCTTGATAACTCACAGGTTCAAATGTAAGAATTTATTATTATAAGGAACAATTATGAGGTTCAAAGCACGCTGTGTGCATTCCATGCTTCTAACTTCTGGTACTGATATACGGAATGAAATACTTGTGGTTTGTCCACTCGCATGAAATGGATGAACTCCAACTGCTGGTGGTGAAAGGCTTAATGAATGTCTGCCTTCGTCAGACCCAACAGGGACCTAGTATCATGGGAGGTCGCCCAAGTGCTGTATTGCAGCATCTCAAAACAAACTTTGACCATTTAACTTATTCATTCCAGCTATTCCTCCGCATCAACAACGGCAACCGCCAAAGTTGGAGGGAATGGCTTTGCTGCTTTTGTTGCTTTGAACATCATCCTGGGGTTTAAGATGTCAAGATATCATTTTTTCCCCACTAAACTAGACAAACGACTGACCTTTTGGAACAGATCTGACATTTTGCTTCTTCAGTGCCATGTGTTCAGCATTTTGATAACTCCTCACTCAAAAATCTCTCTAATTTAATGAGATAATAAATTCCCTTAGCAAAACAAAAAGATAAAATTAAAAACAAAAACAGGGCATTGTTTGTCTTTTTCTTAAACAATTATTTACTTTTTATTTTATGTGTGAGCATTTTGTCTGTGTATGTGCCTTACATGCATAAACTGCCTGCAGAAGCCTTAAAATGTTCCCCTGGAAGTGGAGTTATGGATGATCATGAGCTGACCTATTGGTTCTGGGAAACAAATCCTCTGCAAGAGCATCAGGTACTCTTTACCAATGGCCCATCTCTCTAGTCATTCTTTCTTTTTTTAATATTTACCTATATTTAATCAAAAATAGGACTACTTAATTGCTAAGTACTTTCTAATTTTCCCAGTCTTCTTTCTTTAATAGTAGAATAGTTATGTTTTCCTCTATGATATTTATAATTTTATAATGAATACCCAAATTTTTAGTTACTTGTATACCTACATACCACTCCTAGAATAATGAAGAATTTATTTTGAGGTTAAAGGTCTGAAGTAAGATTCTTTATTAACATAAAACTAATACTATATCCATTGAAAGGTAAATATTTACTAATGCAGTTGAATAATAACACATGAATAAGCTATGATCTGTGTATTATACTTTGAACACCTCAAAACTTTCAGATTGTTGGAACATTTATATCATACAATGTTCAGCAATGTCAACAATGAATGGTTCATAGATCCAAAAGGTATAATATAAAACATATCCGATGTTAACACACCCATTTACTTAGTTATGTGCTGTTTGTCATGGCAAAGTCTGCACATAGACAATAAAACTCATTGTTACTTGACACTACTTACATATACAGGAAGGTAATTCATTTCTTTTTTAAATAATAATATACGCCATTATAGTTCAGAATGGCCAAGATAGTGCTGGCCAGAAATGGCCATCAGTACCATCAGACCCAGTCCCCAACAAAATCTCACAAATTCCTCCAATCTCTTTTCACATCTGTCTCTAAAATGGAAAATGTTTGAAACCCTAGATAAGGTAGAAATGTGAATTAGAAAAACCAGATTGTTTGAATAGACATGCATTTCTAACCATAATATAACCTGAAAATATATGTGATGATGCTGAATCTCAGAGATGAGAGGATGCATTTGTTATGGTGCTTTAAAGGGAGGCACTAACAGAAAGTCCTAAATTTTGTGCTACTGACATAATGCTAATGAGAAGTTAATAAAATGATTTGAAAAATGAAGTGCGGCAAAGCAGTGGTCTCCCAGTCCATGTCATTTCATTGAAGAACACATGATAAGACTCTGAATTACAATGAAAGCATGTGTATACCAATCCAAACATGCTTGTTGAACTCTCAAGACTTAGATATACACTTGAAAGGAACATTGTCCAGGGTAGTATTGGCCTCCTTTAACAATAAAAGATACATATAAAAATTCAATTGTTTTAACGTAGATTTCAGGGTAGATCCACACACTAACATTTCAAATTGATAAAAACCACTGCTTTTACACTCTGAGTAATAAAGATAAATATAAAAAAAAACCTCTGGATTGGCATGATAATTAATGAAAACAGTTTTTAAAACACAATTTAAATAAAGATTAATTCAATGATATCTTAAAATATTATTTTAGCTGTTTCCCAGAGGTTACAATTGTAATGCCTAGTACCAGGCGAGAAGGTAAAAAAGTGAATTTGATAAGAGAATTATTGTTATGAAAAATTCAAATGTAGCTCTTGGCACATAAAATTAACTATAAATAAAATGATTGAGAGGTATGTTGGTTTTGCATAATCAAGTCAGTAAAGACTGATTTCAAAACTTTGAAATTAGTGTTAAATTGGCCAGCTTTCAGCTGAACCGATCATACTACAAAAGATTTTTTTCATGTCGATCAGAGAGGCACTTGAAAGCGGGGGTCCGGTGGACAGTGGGAGGGTGTCTTGAGTTTCCTACTAACAGGAAGGGCAGGTATCTTCTGTATGTAGCTGGAGAATAAAGACCATAATTTGGCAACTGAAGAAACAGAATGAGAAAGATAAGAAAGGCCGATATATCACATTTGATTCCTTCCTCTTCTGTTCCAAGCACATCATAAGTTACAGCTCCCAGCTTCCCTGGAATTTTCATAACTGAAAAAATTGTTTATAAATTATGAATGAAAGTGTCATTTATTCTTCCAGGCCTGGCTCATCAACCCATGCACACAGAGTTTAACTCTCTTTGTCCTTATACATTCATTGAGCAAGAAAAAAAATGAGTCCTGTAGATGAAGAGACACAGGACATAAAAAGCCTAGATGACTATCTGTCTGGAAATACATGATGGGAGTAAGAAATAAATGTTTATTTTGTTAGAGTTGTGCATTATTTTTTTTTGTAACCTCTATTAGGTAGGATGATGATCCCACCTAAAGACTCTATTTTCTAATCTCTGGAACCTATGAATGTATTATGTAATGTGTCAGAGAAGGGAAATAGAAATTGCTGATCAAGTTTTAAATTCTTTTCAGCTGACCTTGCAATAGTTAACCCTGTATTATAAAAGTATGTTTCATGTGAGAACAATGGATGTTAAAAACTGCAAAGGAAACAGAAGAGAAGGACAGAACAATGCATTATCAAGATATCATCCACTGTTGCTGCCTTGAAAGAAATGGGCACAAGCAAGGATGAGAGAGAGCTTCTCAAAACAGGGAAAAAAGAAGACAATAGATTTTTCTCACACACCCAAGAAAGTCTCCAGGAGGGGGAAAAGTCTTATGAACATCTTTATTTTAGCCTGGAAGGAATCACTTCAGATTTATAACCTGTTAGGAAAAAAAAAATGTAAGATAATAAATATGTATTATTATTCAAGCCACTTATTTTATGGTAATTTGCCACAGCAGCAATAGAAAACTAATGCATAGTTATTAGTGTGACATGTTAGGTTAAAGTTTAATGGTAATTTAAAAATCTCTACTGCACTTCTTTCTTTTTATTCTATCAAAGCAATCCGTTAGTTGGCTTGCTGATAGTACAGATAAAAGCCGAGAAAAACATACAATGGATACACTCCAGAAAGATCTGAACTTTGGAGGAGAAAAAAGATTATGGTTAATGCAAAAATCTTTACCAGATGGAAGTTCAGTCTAGACTAGAATGCAGGCAAATTATCATTCTCGCCTGTGAATGACAGTATATAGTTCTCTTAGTTGACCTTCCAACATTCCAGAACCTTCCTTTATGTGATTTCAATTTTTTTTTAAGTGAGAATGTTTCTAACACTGGAGAATCAAGTGCTAAGATATCAAGATGAAAAGACATTTTCTGTAGCATCTAGCTCCATTTCCACTATCCAAAAAAAGAAGGAGAAACATGAGATCCCATCTTCAAGTACCTCTTTCCCTAATCTGCTGAGGAACCACATGAGCCCATAGTCCTCTAACTTTCATCAGGAAAACCAGAATATGAAGATCATAAATCTTTGCATGTTTGGTATTTTTATAGTAATTATTATCATGACTGATATGCAACAAAAAGAAATATGACAGTCTCGGGTAATGTTAATTTAATCCCAACAGTTTTCATGTAATATTTTTTAATCATCAAGTATTTAGAAATCATCTAATTATCTAAAGGTTTTTAAAATACAGGATCATTATGTGACCCTAGCTTGTGTGGAAGTTCTTATGTAGACCATGCTGCCCTCAAAGCCTCAGAGATACACCTGTCTCTGCCTTCTAAGTACTTGGATTAAAGGTAGTCATCTGTACATTCATTAGGAATTAAACTTTTAATGCAGAGACAAAAAAATGAACAAAGGGATTTAGATTTGTAAAGTCTGATCATCATAGTTGACTTCCTTAGAATCATACCTATGGTCAATAATCAAGTAAGAAAAGAAAGCTTTTGATACAAAATTAAAAACAAAGTAGGAAACTTGAGAGATGACACAGCAGTTAAAAGCACTTTTTGTCCTTGCAGAGGACATGGGTTTGGTTCTCAGCATCCAGGGGAGAGCTCACAACCTTCTACACTCCCAGGTCTAAGTAATCTAACACCTTCTTTGTGGCATCCACTGGTACCAAAAGCATGTGGTGCACAGATATACATAACAGACATTCATACACATAAATAAATTTTTTTTTAATAAATGGAAAGGAGGACACAAAGCCTCCATCATCACAAAGATGATAATGGTCTTTCTGTTGAGTAGAGTTCTGCCATACAGATATTAAAAGACAACTGAGGTATAGCTGGGCCAAATGATAGAGAAATAACTGTTGCTATGCTGTGTATAAAGATAAACATACAGGAGAAATGAGCATGGAAGTCTAGCAAAGATAAGATCATCCCATAATTGCAATAAAGCATTAAGATCAGGAACACTAGTTGACTTTTCCACTTTCATTTTATCTCTACTCTGCATATTTCTGAAGACACTGAGAAATCCTGCTAATGTCCTATAGGCCTAAGAGTGTTATAGGGTACCCTATCATGTAGCCCTTTCTCATCTCTTCCTATATCTCTCCTTTAAATGGCTTAGACAGATAGATGACAGAAGACAGCTAGCTATAACTGGTAACATTTTCTTAAGATTCCACTGTACACAGGGCTAAAGAAATGGATCAAGGGGTGAAAAGCACAGACTGTTCCTCCAGGGACTCAGGTTCAAATTCTGAACCCACATAGAAGCTTACAACCTTTTATAACTCCAATCCCAAGGAATGTGGCACGTTTTTCTGGTCTCCACAGGTACTATGCACACATGTGGCACAGGCATATGTTCAGCCAAAGACACACATATATATAAAATAGAAATACTTCCCTTCGTAGTAACTGTTCCCCACTCCATTGCCAACTAACATGAAAAAAGACCTCATATACATCAGTGTGAGGCTTTGAGAACTCTGTCACAGAGAGGAACTTCTATGAAATGCAGAGAGGGTTCCACACAGACAACAACACTTCAAATCGCAATCAGATAGCTTCCTTTCCTTTTTGTTTTTTTTTCCAAAATCTTCATTACCTACTAAACTCAATCTACAAAGACAAGGTAAGTTATTAGCATCTGTTGGCATTCTTCAAATTTAGTCTTCAAGCTTTGTGAAGGTGAGGAGTTTTTAAAAAATGGTCTAAAACCTTTTGTAAGGTTGGATGCACTATATATTATATTGCTAAATTGTCAGGTGCTTTGTAAAATCATTACAAAGAAACTCTTTCTAGATGCTGGTGTTCCTTCTCCCTAGTAGTTCATATCCAAATATGTTTATGAAGTATTTTCAAAGACCCCTTGGGAATGGGATAGTCTCCAATGCTGTGACAGAAAACAACTATCAAAACAATCCCCACAGTAAAACATTGAGCTGTTAAAAATAGCTACAAGTTAGGCTGGGGCACTCTTGTATAACACATGATGAAAAACCATTTCCAATATGTTATGTTATGATTTCAAAGGTACTTGTGACTGGCAGATGGCAGATGGAACCCCAAGCCCATGTATCTAGGCAGTGTGGTGAGACCCTCAGGGCCCTGGAAAGGAGATACACAGAGCAATGGGAAAGAGACACAGGTCTTATTATAATGAAGGCATGGGGGAGATAGAGAGATGACAGATTAGATAGAAAGATAGATAGATAGATAGATAGATAGATAGATAGATAGATAGATAGATGGAGAAGGTTAGGATGAAGAGTGCACACCCCCTGGCACGGCACAGGAGTCAAAGGTGGGAAGCGTTCCTAAATGGAGCTTGATGCCAGGAAGTCAGCCCATTGGCCAGGGTTTCAGGAAGTGGATCAGAATCCCAACACAGTGGGAAGGAGAAAATGGTGGTTTTGGCATGGGAAACTCATCCAGAGAATGGAGGCTCAATCAGGAACTTCAGCTGATGCCTCAGGAGACCTCCCAGTAAACTTCTGTGGGATGTGGGGAGTACCTGTTCTAATTATGTTTTGCAATTTCTCATGTATCTACCTACCTATCAATCATCAGTCTGTCTATCATCTATCTCTTGCTATTTATTCCTTTACTTTGATTAATTTATATTTATAAAATTTACTCATACAACAAAAGTATAATTATGTTAAAAATCATTCTCCAAACCCTACCTATACAAAGGTGTGGACCTATGTATGATAAAGTAAATTTGAGAAATTTATTAATCTTGATTAAATTATTCACACTTTCAGCTCTATGATGATTCTCTTGGTTGCTTGATTTATATCAAAATAATATATTTTGATTCTGTCAAATACCAACCTAAATTCTAGAATTAAAGAAAACAGGCCAGCAAAGAGAAAGACAACTCTAACACACTGGAGACATGCTATTTTACATTCAGACTAGTTTAGCAGATACCCTTTTGTCACTGACCAAATTATTAAATCGGTGCCTTGGCAAGAGCCTTTTGTACTTTTCTGAAGACTCTCAGGCTCCAAACCTCTGTGGTATTAAACAAGCAGAGTAAATATGTTCCTTGCAGCTTACATCCCACGTCTGAATGTTTCCAAACATGTCAAACTCCCTTTCCTCACAATTCCCCACAGGTTCTGTGTAGACTCTAGCTGCCAAAGAACCTGGTTGAACTTGCCTTGGGAGGGGCTCTGTCCCAGAAGACAGGCAAAGCTCAGAGTGGACCAGCCAGCAGCAGGGTGTCCTGCAGCTGTGGGGCTTGGCTTGGCAGAGAAAGACCTCAGCAGCAGGTGCGCTCCCTGCTGATTTCAACAAAGACTGGGAATGTGCCATCCTTGCTATTTAAGCTCCAAGACCAGACTTCCATTTTATCTATTTGCAAAGAGGGCAATTAAGCTTCCTAGGAAACCCTTCCCTTCTCAGGAATCAGGTATACAAGCCAGTCTATGGTTTGGCTACTACTTAAGCTGCTTTTCTTGATGAAATAAGGATTCCCTGAGGCATCCAACAGGCTGGTGGTTTTCTTCCTGCTTTTGTTCTTTTATATAGTTCTTGTTTTACATTCTCCCATCCTAAAAATAGTTCAATTCTCTTAGAAAGCAGAAGTAGCATCTATGGTTGAGTGTAGTTAGTTCAGCCAATAACTGTGTGAGTGATTTATCTGCCAACTTATCTCAATATAAACAATATTCTCCCGGTATTGTTGGTAGTTACTGACGGCAAATTTTCAAACCACTCGGCAGTGTAGTAGGAACTAAGATATGATTAATCAAATTGGGCTCCCATACTCTCTGGGCTTAATGGGGTACCCTAATATAGACTATTTTTCTGGAGGTTAATGTGCGTGGGTACTGTGCTCCATCCCATGGCTAATGTAAAGCCAGTGAGAAAGCTGTCTGTAGGTGACTATGTGTTGGCATCTTCTTGTAGAATTACATCCATTAAAAATACAATCTTGTCTAAGATCAAACCCTTTCCCATATAATTGATGAAAGAAATGGTATAAGAACATGGCCATCAAATTCCATCCATCAATTCCAAAGGTCTTCTTAGCTCCAGAGGTGGAGTCCACTAAAGCTATGGTTTGACCTTTAGTGTAATGTGACTTCTCCCTTGATAGTTGTTGATCCCAAGGTATACCACAGTGACAATCTTGACCTCTAAATTTTACTTCAGAATCATCTACCTTCAGGGGAAGCAAAATTTGGCCACAAAGCTCTGATGTGGCACCTTTTATAGACAGCTATAACATAATATGTGTACAAGTAATATTATATGGATTGATTAAATTGTATTTATATAGTTAAGACTCTGTGCCCATGCATGTGTGTACAAGGCACTTAATAAAAAGATGTCAGAAGCCATGAATTTGAGTGATTGGTGGGGGGCTGAAATGAAGTGTTTGAAAGGAGGAAAAGTTGTAAAAAGTTTCCCAGGCCCTCTTGGGCCCGGGAGGTTCAGACCTGGCCTGCAGCAGCTTTTGTCCCCCAAAGAAATGAATCAGATATTTATATTAACTTCATACTGTTTGGTCCATGTCTCATGCACATTACTAGCTAGCTCTTTCATATTAATTCAACCCATTTCTTTTAATCTATCTGCCACATGGCCCAGCCTGAGGCTCACCTGTATTTCTCATATTTCAGATGGCGACTGGCTAACTCCGCCCTTCTCTTACCTGCCTGTCCTCTGATTCTCCACCCACTTCTACGGGCTCCAAATAAGCCAAAACAGCTCCTTTATTTACAGCATACAGAGAACATTCCACCACAGAATAGGAAAGGGGGAAATGATGGATTATATTTTAATTTCAAAAACTAAAATAAAGAAGTCATGAGTGTATTTGAGGCAGGCATTCAATCAAACACCTGACTGAATGGATGCAGTAGTATACTAAGTCATAACCACAGATATATCTGAAAAGAATGACATCAAAACCTCTCTTGGCAGACTACACAACCCACTGAAAGAGGCATCATAAATATCGTGTTCAACATGCTGGCCAACTCCCAACCCAGGCTGATGATCAAGTAATAATCACATCTTATTTTTGAAGATGAGTTTCCCACAGAAGATAGATCTTTATCTACCTGTATGAATATTATTTCCTTTCTAAACCTCTTCCTATCTCCATTCTACCCAAAAGGAAAGTATTAAATCCTAAGTCACAAGCCACAAAAGATGTGCTTCTCCTTAGAAAATGTACTACCCCTTCTAAATCCTGACCTTGATGGGTTTTCTACCTGATTTTACATTGTAAGATAGCTCCCCCATGCCAAGTGCTACAAGCCACTAGACACTTAAATTTAGGTTCCTAGAGATCTTTGACCTCCTGCAGTTGCATGGGTGACTCAGTGATCCCTGCTGAAGCAGAAGCTTATACATAGATGCCTCCCAAGTCTAAGAGCCCAGATGCTGCTCCTATTTGCCATGTTACCTATTATTTCCACTCAGATACCTCTCCTGGGATCAGTGCTTGTTTGGGGTTTTGATGCCATTCAGAAAGTCTGCTGTCTGGACTCCTGCCTGGGAGATGTGGAAACATCATGAGACTTGGAAGCAGGACATATGAGCCAGATGTTTCTTCCTTCAGATGGTAGCGCCAAGGCAAGACCTGCTTTCTGGTAGCTAGTGATTGTCCTATAGAAGACAAAAGGCCTTATGACCTAGGCTCTGCCCCAATTGCCACTAGGCCTGATTATTCAATGAGTCAACTATACCCCATTGTCCCTGTTGTTCATTGCTGACTATGAAGCTACTGGCCACTCTCATGTGTATATGCTTGCCACCATGCCTCTTCTTGATAAACCCCATACTTGGAAAAGTCACTCAGTTGTTCCATAGTCCCAGAGGCTGGTAGTTGATTTCGGAAATGTATTGACTGTTAATATTTATTTAACATCAATATACTTTATCATTTATATTGTAAAAATAGTTATAGTGATATGTAATAAATGTCAAGTTCAGAGGCTTATAGGATGCTGGTGTATGTCAGAATACTAGTTTTAGAGAAACCACTGTTGGCTGTTTAAGCAACAGTACACCTAATGGTAACCTATTTGAAAGTGGTTCTTCTGTGAAAATCAGCTTCCTAGTGTATTTAAAAATCTTCATTCTACAAATGAATTGGATCCTAAATTGTTGTTGTAAGTTTTTTCCAGGCTGCTTTGGGTCCAGGAGGTTTGTGATCTGGAGTGTGCAGCAGTTGAAACCTGGTTTGCGCCTGCAGCTTTTGTCCCCCAAAGAAATGAATCACATGCTTATATTAACTTTATACTGTTGGCCCATGTCTTAAGCACATTACTAGCTAGCTCTTTCATCTTAATGCAACCCATTTCCATTAATCTTCCCACCACGTGGCTCGCAGCCCATGGCTCACCTGGATTCCTACATGCTGCTTCTTCGGGGGACAGATGGCAACTGACTTAACTCCACCCACCTTCTCCTACCTGGCTGCCTCTGATTCTCCACCCACTTCTACAGTGCCGTGCATAGGCCAAAACAGCTCCTTTATTTATATTATACAGAGAACATTCCACCACATTTCCTCTTTTCTGACTAATTAAAAAGGAAGGTTTCAATTTCCATATAGCAAAATTACAACAGAACAGCTCTTAAGCAGGAATTATAGTCACAATATCCAGTCTATTTGTATTCACAAAATTAAAGAGAATATTCCATTATCTACCTTATCATTGTGAGTCTAAAGTTTCATATCTAATATACCTTTTAAACTAAAAAGAACTATACCTACAATTATTAAACCTTCAACCACATCAAAGACCACAGAAGGATATAATATTATGCAAATAAACAGGAAGTGCAAGTAACTTTCAAAGTCTACAAAATGACAGAGATGACACTTGTCTGCCTGGACAGTCACCCAAAGTTTCTTTGTAACATTGGGGCATCTATCTTCAGCCTTTATGTCCCAAAGTCTCTGGCAAACCTTTCAGTGATGCAGGAAATCTGATACAGTCCATCAGTCGCTTCTCCTTGTATCCAGAAGGATGCTTGTCAATGTTTTCTGCAAAGCAGGAACCTTAAGGACCATCTCGGCTTATTTTGCCAATGGTCAGAGGTCACTTTCCTATGGAACCTGCATGTCCAGTTTATACAGCATACTATCAAGCAGTCAATACCAGAACAGTTTCTTGTCCAGTGGCTAACTGTTGCCACAAAGTAAATTCCACATGAAGTTTCTTCAGTGCCCATCCTTTTCCTGAAATACATTTGTGCTACCAGGAACAGACCTGTCTCACTGTCCAGAAAAGTCTAAGTTCTTAAAATATCTTAAATGCCATATTCTGCATGTCTTTGAAGTGTTTGAAGACTACCTATCTAATTGAAATATACCTTTGTATACCTACAAAATCCTAACTAACATGACTATAAGTTTGCTTATCATAGATGACTATTAATTTGCATTTCTCAATTACACATTACAATTTTAAATGAGTTACATCAGCATCATACCTTAATCAAGAGTAGAAAAATAGAGCATAACAAAATTGACCTCATGTTTATATCAATGAATCAAAATCCACTTATCTTTTCTAATCATTCCTATATCATATCCTCCTCCCCCCCTTTTTTTAGATTGACTATGACCATTAACCATTTATAATGAAAACAAACATTAAGTAATATTTTAGGGAAATTGGATGAAGCTTTCTTTCTTTTACTGCTTCATGCTGTCAAATGACGTTAATGTCATGGGGTTTTGAAGCTGGGTCATCTTAACTGGCTTCCCTGAAAGCTGAGAATGTTCATTCAGGTGGCCTTGGCAAATGGAACCACATTTGCCTAGAACCAATCCACAGGTTTTGATCTTCTGTGGTGACAAAAGCAAAAACTCTTTTCCCAAGTAACATATTCTTATAAACAGATTTTAAAGTCAAGACATCTTTAAAATGTAAGTATTGGTTTAACTTAGCAACCTTAGCAATCAATTGTCTCTCTGTAATTAGCTCATTAAAAGTTAAAAAATTAAAACAAAATGTAATAACCATAATCCAGACTCTCTGTTTATCTGCCATGTTTTATGGCTTTTTTATCTTTATTTCCTCTTTCTCCTTCTTAAAGAGCTATCTTTACCCCCTTTTTTTCTTTTTTTCTTTCTCTCTCTCTCTGAAGCCTATGCATATTGTACATACATTGTACCCCATTTAGAAGTTTTGAGAGTCTAAATCTGCTTTATTGAGAATTCTTAATCATTTTTTAACTGAAAGAGCTTTTAAAATGTTGGTACCAGTAAAACCTTTTTTAACTGTTTCCTTTCTGTTCAATATAAGCAAAAACCTTAAATCAATCACACTTATGCCAAGCCTTTTGTGAAACACATGAGTTTAAGCTGTGTGCCACGAATGCGCCATTTTTAAATTCCTGCCTGAATACCACACTGTCTCGGTATCATAAATCAATTCAAATATGCAATTCAGAAAGCCGCTTTTGGCTCTGTTTCAGTGATCTAGAACCCGTTTTAAGTTTTTTAAACTTCCTCAGGATTTATGCAGGTGTTCAGCCCAACGTTGGGAAGCCATCTGTTGTAGTTAGTTTTTCCCGGGCCGTTTTGGGTTTGGGAGGTTTGTGACCTGGCGCGCGGCACCAGTTGGAACCTGGTTTGTGCCCTCGGTTTTTGTCCCCCAAAGAAATGAATCACATGCTTATATTAACTTTATACTGTTGGCCCATGTCTTAAGCACATAACTAGCTAGCTCTTTCATCTTAATTCAACCCATTTCCATTAATCTTTCCACCACGTGGCCACAGCCCGTGGCTCACTTGTTTTTCCAACATGCTGCTTCTTCGGGAGATGGATGGCAACTGACCTAACTCCACCCTCCTTCTCCTACCTGGCTGCCTCTGACTCTCCACCCACTTCTACAGTGCCGTGCATAGGCCAAAACAGCTCCTTTATTTACATTATACAGATAACATTCCACCACACTAAATAGCCTTTCTGATGTGCTGGCTTCATAACGAAATTACAATGAAGACCACAATGCCAATCAACAACAATACATAAAAAATATTTGTGGGCTCCACCCCCTCCTTGGCCTTGTTCTGCCAAGATTGTGACGTTCTCAGGGCTCTACGATGTCTCCATTTAAGCTTCAGGGCATTAATATCTAGATAATAACCCTGCCCTTCTTGATGGACTGGTTTGTGGGCTCAGTTTTGTCAAAGTCACTAACACAAAATCTTGTTCTTACCTTGATATGGAGATTCTCTCTCTGTGTCTCTCTCTCTGTGTGTTTCTCTCTTCTTTCCTCCCTACCTCTCCCCTTCTCTCTCTCCTGGCATACTCACTGATTCCACACCTACTTCTCAATTCTCATCAGCCTTGAGTCACTTATTTCATATCTGAAACTAGTAGGATTTACTGTGCCTTTGTACAAAACTAGTTTCTAACCTAGTCATTTAATATTTGTCTATCTTCATAAAGGATGCTAATTTCTACTTTCTATCAATAATAATAGTGTTTAATGAATTGATTACACAACAAGAATCTTTTGTGAAGAAACAAAACCCTACAAAGGACACTGTATGATTTAATAACCATTTGCTACAGGCAATTAACCCCCCCCCCACACACACAGTAGAAGTTCCAATGAATTACATGATAAGATTTAACACTTGAGACTTAAAAAATTATAATTATACATAAGCTAGTCTTCAGGAAGAAGGATTCTGGGTCAGATTCATTTGTATTCCTCCAAATTCCATGTCAGAGATTTGTGGTTTCTTCAGCAATAGAGACTTACCTTCAAATTCTGGGAGGCATCCAAGGCAACATCAATAGTTTATCTTGTTTGAAGACTTGATTAGACACCCTGATCAACAGCCTAAAAGGAATTTAATTATGTCTTGTGTTAATGTTGTTCTTAGATAGTCTGTGACTCACGGGAGGGGAGTATCACCACAAACTATGCATGGAGCTACAGACAATTAATGACTGATGAGAGAGGGAGAATCAGTTTTCCCCCTAGATGAGTCCCCCAATTGGTTATCTAATACCAAGTTGTCAGTACTAAAACCATGCACATATGAGCCACACTAACTAGACTGACTCAGAAGCATGTACATATTTATATATACACATACACAGATGCACATACATGCAGGCACTCACACATATACATACATCTAAAGGAAAAAAAACATGAATTTGAGAGATATCGGGGTTAATGGAGGGGTTGGAGGAAGAAGAGGGTGCAGAGGAAATAATATAAATATAATATATGTATATATATTTTAAAATATGAAAATGTGATTTTATTTCTTTTCTCTCACTGTATTCCACTTGTACTCTGGCATCTCTCCCTTCCTCATTTTGCTCCTCAGGCTTGATCTTTTCCTTCCCTCTTTCTTTCCCGTATTTTCTTCTACTGTACCCTAGGTTAAGCCTTTGCACCTCGAGGCCCATCTTAAATACTGCCAAATTTGTCTCCATGGCTCTATAAAGTTTATCTACATAATTCTGCCCTGTTAGGCTTGGAGCCAGCTGAAAAGAAGCTTCAAGTAAACATTGTCTTACATTTTCAGATGAGCTTTCATTAATCATCAGAGAGATAACAAGACGTGACTCGTATCTTGGAACAAAACTGTTGCTAAAGCCATGGTACAAAATGAGGGAGTGTAGTGTGGGTAGTATGAAAGCAGTCATAGTGGATTGTAATATATTGTAAATATATTGTAAACAATTTTAAAGTAATCAAATAAAAGAAATTTAAAGCTATTAAAATATTTAATATGTTTGTCATCACAGAAATATAATTTAAAGCTACATTGAGATTCCATCTTACTCTGACAATATAGGTATGATAGAACATGGCTGAAATCACAGAATATAAGGCATCAAAGAAGATGAATGAGTAGTTCAAGGCCAATGTCAATTATATAGCAAGTTCAAGGCTAGACAAGGTCATGTGAAACCCAGTCTCAAAAGTACAAGACAAACAAGTACCTAATATCAGGAAGATAAAGCACAACAGCTAACAGTAAAGGTTTAAAGGATAAAGGGACCACTGTGATCCACTGGTAATAACAAAAATTAGTGACGCCATCATGGAAATAGGTACATAGATGTTTCAAACAATTAAAACTAGCTGCCACAGAATACAGCTACAGCAATTTGCAGTATTTGCCTGAAAAGACACCTATCTCAACAGACCTGTACATCCATTGTTCACTTTTGCTTTGTTTGCAATAACCAGTTCATGGTCTTAGCCTAAGGATCCACCAACAGTTGAATAAAGAAAATGTAGACACATACACACACACACACACACACACACACACACACAAGATTCATAAAGCTATTAGGATGAATAAAACTGTCTTATATAGAAAATAGGTAGAACTGCATATTATTGTGGTGGGTGAAATCAGCCAGTCTTACATTGACAAGTAATACTTGTTTTCTCTCAGGAAGAAATCTAAACAACAACAACAACAAAAATACATAAAACATGAAGGCATAAAGGGAATAGTTGAGGAGAAGAGGGGTCACTGAAAGGTCAAGAGGAGAAACACAAGGTTGTTTGGGACACGTCACATAAATGTGTATGTTTGAACTATTAAAAGATGCCATATTGCCATATTGAAACTCAATTTTTTTGTAATGAATATATACCAATTACAAAAAATATCAAGCTTGCTGATCTGAACAGAACACAGTCTGAAACTATATAAAATTAGAGAATAAAAACAAAGAGAATTAATAAATAAGGCGTATTTAAGCACATACAAAAATTTAAGTTGAAATTATTTTAAAAGTAGAGGATATGACTTTTTAAAAAATTTGCTACCTTTATTTGAGTAATTATGATTTATACATATTATACAAAATCTACCCTTTTAAAATACTTTTTTCAAGGGATTTCAGTATTTCACACCTTTTGTGACTATCACCACAATCTAATTCCAGGACACTTTCACCACCACATGAAAAACTCCTATCAATAGCCATTCTGGGAATGGAGAAATAAATTAGTCAATAAAGTGTGTGTCTTGCAAGGGTCAGTACCTGAGCCTAAGTCCCAGAGTCTGTATTTGAAAAAGTCATGTGTGCTAGCATATATGCTTTTGGCTCCAACACTGATAGGCAGCAAAAAGCAGAACCCTGGAGCTTGATGAACAGACAGCATAGATTATTTATCAAGTTCCTGGTGAAAGACCAGTTCTCAAATAAAGATAAAACATGCCTGAGGAATGGCACACACACAAACGAGAGAGAGAGAGAGAGAGAGAGAGAGAGAGAGAGAGAGAGAGAGAGAGACTCCATTTGCCACTTACCCAGTCCTTAGAAACTACAAATCTTTCTATGGGTTTGAATATTCTAGATAATTTACTTCAGAAGGTATTGCTGGAATTAACATTTCTCTATCTGATATATCTGAAGAGTCTAAAATGTAATATATATCTTCTTCATCTCTACCAACAAATTCTCTCCAAGTGTTGTCCTGATGTTGCAGTCCTCTTCATCGAGATTCAAACACACTTTCTCCACTCTTCCTCTGTTTAATGGCTGAAATCAGAAGGTTCTCCAAAACACTCATGTGTTATTCTGGCTTCCTAGCTACTGTATTCAGTCACCAGGTTTCTACCATCACCATAGATAACTGACTGATGCATTGAAAGATTAATGGCATTATTAGAAATTGGTTGAAAGTGGTACTCAGATAGAGGAAGCAGGTGATGCATGCCAATAATCCTGCTGTGGGAGTCTTTCTGGAATAAGCCCTCCAATATCAATGAGAGCAGAAGAGAAGGGATGTCATGAGCAAACTCAAGTCAGCCTCCCAAAAGATTTTGATAGAAGTCCCAGATTGTATTGTTATTTTACACTCTAAAACCACAATGTAGGGTGGGCAAGCAAGCAAGACTTTACAGAAGTGTATTTGGAATTTATCAGAATGCTAAGGGCAACAACCCATTGTTTCAACTTTCTTCTCTTGGTTATTTTGTTTTAGGTAACAGGTGAGGTGATGGCTGGTAAATACGCAGTACAAGAAATGTTCTAAATAAGTCACTAAATAAATCAATACCTAATAATTGGTCTTATCTACAATATTCTACTTCAGTTCCAATATTCAAGCTCCTAAGACAGGAAGATTGTGAGTTTGGGGCCAACCTGACTGACAGTCTGGATGACATAGGAGACCTTATTGTAAAGAAATAAAAATTAAAAATATATCAATAAATGTTATTATTATTCTGTGAAATATAAATAGAGTAACTTGATTAGAAAGTTCTAACTTTGGATGGAGTATATTGTGGTAGATCTTATCATAAACTTGGCATTAATACAGTTTGGAAGCATAATTTAGAATCATTGTGCCCATATAGATCATTATTCTATTGATATTTAGATGTTGATAGGTAGTTAGAATGAGGAATACACATTCAATAGGGTATTTCTTTTTGGTAAGTCATCAACTTCAAAAAGTCTAATTCCTCATGCACAAATGAGAGGAAATCACCATCATGCTTATTACTATCAATAATGAAACTAAAAGCCTTCATTTATTCTCAGCACGACCATGTGGATTTGGAAAATGGCCAATTTATTTCAACAAGGTTTCTTTTCACACACACCATAAATGTTTTTGCAATTAACTCATACTGTAACATTATTTGGAAGACTTGTCAAGTTTTAGAAACTGTGCTTTATAAAAATTAATATGATAATTGCTCTGCCTTACAAATAATGTAGGTGGTGGTAGATAGGAAAAATGTGAGCTGGGAAGCAGATGAAATCATGCAAATGTGATTGCAGAAAGTGTTTCGGTGGCAAAAGGTTTAGGCCATATGAAATAAAAGTATTTCTAAGTAGTTGCTTTTATCTGGTCAACTCTGAATTTCTATATAATTGTTTGTTCCTTTTATCCTTCAGAAAATCTGGAAATAATTATTTGTACAGTCTACTTTCTACCATATTGTGCATGTACCTGCATGTGAATTAGAACTTAATTCTTTGTCCTCATAGGAGGGGAGGCAGGGGAGTATAATGCCACCCCTGGAGTTCATCTGTGGGAGGCATTGCAAAGAGAACTTCAGAACCTCCTTATGTGCTCCCTTTATAAACTCTAGTCTCCAATATTATCGCTTAGCTGAAAAATGCAAGGGCTAATAATAAAGGAAATACTTCTATGTATTTATTCATCATGTACAACCTCATGTACTCAACAATTTGTCATTTTGTTTTATCATTACTAATCAAAGCATATAAAATACTATGCAATCTCTGCTCATTTTAATCTATCACTCAAATTCTAATTCACATAACATTTAATTAATCAGAATAAAAGTATGACCAATGAACTGCTCTGATGTCCTAAATTTATTTTCTGAGAGCCCAGTGCTGAAAGAAGAAAACTGATCCCTGCCAACTTGTCCTCTAACCACATAATGCACACATACCCTCCACATCCACAAAAAAAGGAAATAAATAGAATTCAAAATGTTTACCAAAATAGAGGTAAAAGCAATCTACATAAAGAGAAATTAGTTATGGGTAGTTGTTATGTATATTGGTGCCTGTGAGTTCAGAGAATGCATATCTGATTGACTCAATCCATTTGCACTGATTATTCACTCTGCATGTATCCTTCAGTTAGATCTCACACAATATTAGAGGCATTTGTTATTCTCTTTGTATTACACAGAGAAAGTATACTTAGACACACATAGAAGATTAAAAATAAAATGAGCTGTGAGAATTAAATAGTGAAGTCTATGTTTTCTGGAAATTAACTGGTTATTTCTCTCAGGGTACCAATGTGGTAAGATCTACTTATTTTCATCCTTGTTTACAGAAATCAAAAATGAATGATAAAAGATACTCCATGTTTTCTAAGGCACAACAGTTGTTGATAGACATGAGATTCCAACCCAGTAGTATCTTTAGTCTTTTTTACTTTTATTTTTGTTTTTTGTTTGTTTTCCTTTTAAAAAGTTTTTATTATGAAAAAAAGTCATTTTTTAAATCCATGTATCCCCTTGTTCAGGCTCCCTTCCCCCTCCCACTCCTTCAGTCACTCTCTCTTCTCTCCATCAGTTTATCTCTTCCCCATCAAGTGCAAGGGGTCTCAAGGTCTGAAGGTGGCTTAGTTCAACATCCACTCCAAGCAGATCTGCTTTCCTCACACCCACATCAAGACTGAGTCAGATATTTCTCTGGAGGGAATGGGCTCCAAGGTGCCAGTCCAAGGTGTTAGAGATCAGTCCTCTATCACTTGTAGGGTTGGTGAAAATCTTTTCCCATTCTTAGGCTGTCATTTTGTCTTATTGACTGTGTCCTTGGCTTTACAGAAGCTTCTCAGTTTCAGGAGATTCCACTTATTGATTGTTGTTCTTAGTGTCTGTGTTAATGGTGTTATATTTAGGAAGGGGTCATCTGTGCCAATGCATTGAAGGGTATTTCCCAATTTCTTTTCTGTAAGACTGGCTGGGTTTATTTTGAGGCTTTTGATCCGCTTGGATTTGAGTTTTGTGCAGGGTGATAGGCTTGAGTCTATTTGCGTTTTTTTACACACTGCCATCCAGCTATGTCAACATCATTTGCTAAAGATATTATCTTTTTTCCATTGAATATTTTGGGCCTTTTGGTCAAAGATCAAGTATTCATAGGTTTTTGGGTTTATGTCAGGTTGTGTTGGGATTTTAATGGGAAGTGCGTTAAATCTGTAGATTGCTTTGGGTAGAAATGTCATTTTCACTATGTTGATCCTACCTATCCAGGAACATGGGAGATCTTTCCATTTTCTGATATCCTCTTCAGTTTCTTTCTTCAGTGATTGAAAGTTTTTGTCAAATAGATCATTAGTTCTTTGGTTAAAATGCTATTTGCAGCGATTATAAAAAGTGATGTTTCCCATATTTCTTTTTCAGCCCTTTTATCTTTAGTGTATAGGAGGGTTATACACTAAAGATTTCTTTAGGCTAATCTTGTATCCTGCTACATTGCTGAAGGTGTTTATCAGCTGTAGAAGTTCTCTGGTAGAATTTTGTGAGTCACTTATGTATACAGTCATATCATCTGCAAAAGGAGATAGTTTCACTTCTTCTTTTCCAATTTGTATCCTCTTGATCTCCTTTCATTCTCTTATTGATTTAGTTAAAACTTTGAGAACTATATTGAACAGATAAAGTGAGAGAGGACATCCTTGTCTAGTTCCTGATTTTAGTGGGATTGCTTTGAGTTTTTCTCCATTAAGTCTGATGTTGGTTGTTGGCTTCTTGTAAATCGCCTTTATTATATTTAGATATTTTCCCTGTATTCCTGATCTCTCCAGGACTTTTATCATAAAGGAGTGTTGGATGTTGTCAAAGGCTTTTTCAGCATCTAAGAATATGATTATGTGGGTTTTTTTCCTTCAGTTTGTTTATATGATGGATGACATTTACAGTTTTTCATATGTTGAACCATCCCTACATTTCTGGAAAGAAGCCTACTTGATCATGGTGGATGATGATATTTTTTATGTTCTTGTTGTAAATGGTTTGCCAGAATTTTGTTGAGAATTTTAGCATCAATATTTATGAGGGAAATTGTTCTGTAATTCTCCTTCTTTGTTTTGTCTTTGAGTGGCTTGAGTATTAGGGTAATTGTGGCCTTATAAATAGAGTTTGGCAATATTCCTTCAATTTCTACTGTGTGAAACAGTTTGAAGAGTATTTGTAATAGCTCATCTTTGAATGTCTGGTAGAATTCTACACTGAAACCATCTAGACCTGGGCTTATTTTACTTGGGAGGCTTTTAATGACAGCTTCTATTTCCTCTAGGGTTATAGGTCTGTTTAGGTATTTAATCTGATCTTTATTTAACTTTGGTAAGTGATACCTGTCCAAAAAGCTGTCCATTTCTTCTAGGTTCTCCATTTTTGTGGAGTATAGATTTTCACATTATGACCTGATAATTCTCTGGATTTCATAGGGGTCTGTTTTTATGTCCCCCTTTTCATTTATGATTTTGTTGATTTGGTTACTCTATTTTTCCTTTTTGGTTAGTTTGGATAAGAGTTAATCCATCTTCTTGACTTTCTCAAAGAACCAACTCTTTGATTCATTGATTCTTTGCATCATAACCTCGGTTAGACTCCTTATTTCTCTGTTGAGTCTCTGTCTGGTTGACCTATCCAAAGGTGAAAGTGGGGTATTGAGGTCTCTCACTATTAAGATGTGAGAGTTGATGTGAGATTTAAGCTTTAGTATTGTTTCTTTTACATAGATAGTTGCCCTTATATTAGGGGCATAAATATTCAGGATTGAAATCTCATCTTGTCCAATTTTTCCTGAGGTTAATAAGTAATGTCCATCCTGGTTTCTTTTAATTAATTTTAGTTTGAAGTCTACTTTGATACTAAGATGGCAACCCCAGCTTGTTTCTTAGGGTCATTTGCTTGGAAAATCTTTCCCCAACCCTTTACTCTGAGCCTTTCTTGCATTCAGCAGAAGGATGGCTTCTGGTTTTGTATCCATCATGTTAGGGTGCTTCTTTTTATAGGTGAATTGAGTCCATTGATATTAAAGTACATTAATGATCACTGATTGATACTTCCTGTTATTTCCGGTGGTGAGTTGTATGTATTTTTTTCTCTGGGTTTTTCTTCAGTGGAGTTATTGATTGTTTGTCGTTTCATGGGTGTATGCGGGATTTTTCAGTAGGAGATTTCCCTCTAATGCTTTCTGAAGGGTCAGATTTGTAGTTAGGTATTGTTTACTTCTGATTTTGTCATATATCTTGTTTACTCCGTCTATGATGATTGATAGTTTTGCTGGGTGCAGTAGTCTAGTTTGGTAGCCTTGCTCTCTCAGTGTCTAAATAACTTCTGCCCAAGACCTTGCTTTCATTGAACAGTCAGGTGTCATTCTGATGGGTCTGCCTTTATAGGTAAGTTGGTCCTTTTCTTTTGCAGCGCTTAAAAATTTTTTGTTCTGTATGTTTTATGGCTTGATTATTATGTGGCATGCTGACTTTTTGGGGGTCAAATATATTTGGTAAGCTTCTTGTATCTTTATAGCCATCTCCATTTTAGTTGGGAAAGTTTTCCTCTATGATTTTATTAAATACATTATCTTTGCCTTTGAGCTGGAATTCTTCTCTTTCTTCTATTCCTATTATTCTCATGTTAGATCTTTTCATTGTGTCCCAAATTTCTTAAACATTTTGTGTTATGGTCTTTTTGGTTTTTGTGTTTTCTTTGACTGATGTATCTATTTCTGCTATTGAGTCTTCCACTCCAGAGATTCTCTCTTCCATGTCTTGGATTCTGTTGGTTATGCTTGTGTCTGTAGTTCTAGCTCTTTTCTTCAGGATTTGTATTTCCCCCTCTGCCTCATTGTTTGCCTTTTTATTGCTTCTCTTTCACTTTTTAATTTCTGGAATATTTCTTCATTTTTTAGTTTTCCTTTTCTTCATTTTCTTTCCAGGAATTGTTCATCTCTTCCAATTTTTTTTTGTATTTTCTTTTATTTCTTTAAGGGAGTTTTTCTTTTTTTATTTACTTTATACATTATTTATTTTATAATTTATAGTATATTTTTGTATATTTTTGTTGAAAATATTTATATATTTGCTTCATTTTTTTAGTCTTTGGTCTGTTTCTATTCTTTTTACTCTCAAAACTATCTCTTTAACTTTTAATTATACATGTTAATTTCAAACACAGTAACCCTTGTAATATATTTATAACAGGATTAATTATGTACCCAAATATGAAGATGACTCAATTGATTGTGCACAGGCAAAAGAATATTGTTCCACACTAAAGTAATGTAAAATATGAACTCTTAAAAATAAACAAAGGAAGATCAAGTCTGAATTACCAAGTGAAAAGAAAGACTGAAAGATAATCCTATGGTGTGAACAACTATATAGATATGTATAAAAGTCTATACATTAAATGTGGTAGAAAGTAGACTGGTTGTCAACAGCTAGAGGGAGGTAAGAGCTGGCAGAACACAAAGGTTGTATGACAGTACCAAACTAATCTGTATAGCAATGCAATCAATGGAGAGCCCATGTCCTTCTGTACAGGGTCACTAAATGTTCAAGGTAAGGGAGTTTTTCATATCTTCTTTGAAGGCTTCAATAATCTTCATAAAGGTGTTTTTGCTGTTGCTTCCTTCTGATTTCTCTTCATTGCTCTTTTCTGGTCTTGTAGTTGTAGAACCATTAGTTTTTGTTTTTGTTTTTGTTTTTGTTTTTGTTTTTTTTGGTGTTGCCTTGTTGTTCTTTATACTGCTATATGTATTTTTGCACTGGTGTCTGCCCATGGCTTCAGTGGTTCACAATTAGTCAGCTTCTAGTCAGTTGTGACTAGAGGGCTTGTGTGCCTCTTGTCTGCTCTAAGCAAGGGATCTGTTCGGTCTTTGACTCTTCTCTGGACAGACAACTGTGTTTCCAAGGCCCTCATTCCTGGTCAGATGACGCAGTTCACCTTGAGACGGGACTCAGCCGAGCAGAGCCTACAGCCTTCTGCTGGGACAAGTCTGAGGTCAAACCTTTAGGTGCGAACCTGATCCTGGTGAGGAATTCTCCAGATTGTGGCCCAGGGGGTGGGATCTGCTCACCTTTGGGTCCACTCTGGATGGGGATGGAGTTTCAAAGCTTCTTCAAGTCTTAAGTCAATAAATCTGCCCCAAATCATTTTGCTATACAAATGGGAAACACAAGTGTCCTACACTGTAGTTAATTTATACCATACTGCTTTTGGTCTCAGTTCAAACCACATTTTCTATGGATGCCATTTTTATTCATTTCAGAATTTTTTATTATTTCTTCTGGATTTTCCTATTAGTCTGTAAATACATAGGCAGATTGATAGATGATAGGTAGATAGATAGATAGATGGATGATTGATAGATAATAGATACATAGATATATACATAGCTAATGATAGATGATAGACATATATACATATATATCATATGAGTAGTGAATAAATTAATAAAGTATAATGTTACAAGAGTTAGTGAGTAAATTAACAAATTCTCCAGAACCTTAGCATTTCATTGATACCTAAAACTCTTCATTTTTTTCTATTTCAATTTCTGACTGTTATAATTTAAATCTGAATTGTATCCCAAACTCTCATGTGTTAAAGACTTGATTGCCAGGCAATCATGGTTATAGGAGAGTGATAGGATCTTGAGAACTCTGTCTTAACCGTTGCTGAATCCATCAATAGATTTGTAAGCTTGTGATGGCACTTCTGGGAAGGTGGTAGAAAGCAGAACTTGAACACAGGCTGGAGAGGGTTGGTCACTAGGGGACTGCCTTAGAAGGCTGTCTCTTCCCCTTTCTCACATTTTTACTCTATTCCATGGCTGCCATGGCTTGAGAATCTCTGCTCTATCACATGCTCTGCCATCAGGCATTGTCTAGGCTCAGGCTCATAGCAATGGAGCCAGCTGGCCACACACTGAAACTATGAGCAAAATTAAGTCCTTTCCTCCTTTAAGTCATTTTTTCTTCAGAATTCTGTCACATCTGTGAAAAGTTTGCCCTGCAGTGACATATTGCATATTTAATATTCTGGAATGTCAGAGGACAGAGTCACCCACAGAACCAAGCCAGCCATGAAGATCAGGGAGTGGTGAAGCATGCCTTTAATTCCTCTGGATCTCTATGAGTTCAAGGCCCAACAGACCCAGATGGTGGCTGCACACACCTCTAATCCTAGCTCTAGGAAAGTTTAATCAGAAAGTGAGATAGATAGAGAAGCTCAGCTTCCCTGGCACTTCCATTTGGGTGAAGGACGGAGGTTTGGAGTTGAGGTATTCCTAAAAACAAGCCTGTGAAGTTGGTTGGGTGAGAAGTGGCTGTAGTTTGTTTCTCCATCTTTCTGATATTTCAGGTTTCTCCCAATATCTGGCTCTGAGTTTTTATAATACTACCAAACAGAATTCATATAATATAGCACACTGACTATGACAATCCATATATGTCTGTTATTAATCTTATATGTACATGAACATATTCATGGACTTTTTTCCTCCTTACAGAGTCACATACGAGCAGAATAAGATGCCAAGTCTGTGATGAAAGTCTCTCAAAGTTACCACTGAAGAAAGCTAAGGACAAATGAAGTAGATACCAGAAAACTAATTTTATAATTCTTAAAATTTTGAAGAGAGTTTAACACCATTAACTACCTTATGTCTTCTCTTAAAAAAAATGCCATCTATAAATAAAATCCTTTATTGAGTGGAAGAAGTAGGGATGGAAGGGGGAAGGTTGATGAGGTTAACCTACCTCTGAGTTTTCAGAGTGAAGCAAACTGTAATATCCATTCCTGGCCTAGAAACAAACTACCTGAGGACATTTGAAAACTGTATCTAACCTATGTCTTATGCCTAATGAGTGTCCTTTGATCCACTATAAGGTTTAAAAAAAAAAAAGCTCCTGTGAATGTGATTCTTGCATTAGATGTTGTCAGTAGAAGAGGTCTATTTTTACAAGCCAGTGTTTGAAGCCAATATCACCACATTTATTGAAGTCTGTCGAATATGGACTTGGAACTGGCATGCACTTAAAATTTCTCTCCACCTGTTAGTATCATTTTCAGCAATAATCCCAGTGATGGTGGTTATGTTGGAAGTATGAGCACCACCAAGGCTGGACTCATTGTATGGTAACTGTGCAGCTACCTAGGGGCCCTCAGCCAAGGGCACAATGCTTCAGTTTAATATTCTACTATGCACTCTTGAAATTCTTTCCTAAGTTTAATTTGTTTTTTAAGTCTATATATTTTATTTCATGTGTATGCATGTGTGCCTGAGTACATGTCTGTGCACCACTTACATTCTGCAGCTGGCAGATTCAGAAAAGGTTTTGGGCTCCTGAGACTGGAGTTACAGATAATTGTGTACACCAAGTGGGTGCTGGGAACTGAACCATGGTTCTCTGCAAGAGTGAGTGGTAAATGCTTTTAACTTCTGAGTCATCTCACCAGCCACCTTAGAAAGTTTTAAAGAAGTGTTTTTTTAATTTTTGTACTGTTATAAAATTATGTACCCTATCTAGAGTAGAATTCAAGGACTTGGATGGAATGTTGCTAAACAAATAATAAGTAGAGGCCAGAGGGTAGTTTAACAGGGAAAGACACTTGCTGCTGAGTCTGAGTTTATTTACCAGGTTCAATATGGTAACAGAAAATAACTGATACCACAAGATATCCTCTGACCTACACACACACACACACACACACACACACACACACACAAACACACATACACAAACACACACACAGAGTAAACAAAATCAAGAATATATTTCAAAATATTAAATATAACTATTAGCAATTTGGAGAACCCAGTTTACAATGTGGAAAATGGGGTTATTAGAGTGTCACTAAATACCCAGAAAATTCTTGAGCAAGTCAGTTGATTTACTGGATCTGCCTTAATCTAAAAAAGCAGAAAGGGGAGCTGATGTGGATAGCCCCTTTCACTCCACCATGTTTCTTTGCTGCAACATGATCTGTGCTCTGGACACTACATTTTTTTATTTCACCTATTGTAACACTACATTTCCCAGATTCCTCAGCGTTAATTTAGGTGGCAAAGTACCACAGACTAGGTGTCTTAAACAACAGAAATTTATTTTCTCACAATTCTAAAAGCCAAAATTGACACTGTCAAAGTGTCAATTGAATTGGTTAGCTTCTTCTCAGGTTTCTTTTCTTGCCATTTCTCCTTGTACCTCCACATGCTTTCCTTTCTGTATCCTCCTCTGTGCAAACTTTCCATTCTTAAAGACAGTCAACTTTTAATTAGACCCAAATCTAACAGCATGATTTTAATGTAACTACTCCATTAAAGCCACTATGTTTAAATGTAGTCACATCTTGAGATACACCAGTCAGGTTTTCAACATGTGAATCTTGGGATACAGAGAAGTGAATAACTACACTCACTTTGATGGGGGAAAAATGGCAATAGGTATAGATGCCACTTTCACATCAGTTCTGTAAATCACTTGTACACATATTCAGTTGTTCTCTTTTCTTTTCTCTCTTCAGATGGCTAGAAGAGAGACCCACTTCTGAGGAAACTTAGAATCATGTGTGCAAGCACAAGGTAGACCTGTCTCTGATCAGCATTCAAAAAGGAGTAAGGGCCCCCAAAATATCCTCACAGGACTGTGGTACAAATACAAAGCAGTAGCAACCATCCCAAACTAATATTTTCAAGTTCAGCTTGCAAAGCAGGTAGGAGTGATAGCTAAGATAATCCTTCCACAGAGATTTAGAAAACCCAAGAAACCATTTGCTCTACTTTGGTTATGCAACAAATAATTAATGATCAGAGTGTTCAGTACTGTCCTCAGTGTTTCAGGAAAATAGAAAGCATGGTGTCTGCTGTCAATACTACTGGAGAAGTGGACAACAGAAGGATATCATGGATGCTAACTCTCAGAGAGACCTGTCTTCCATCCTTGTTAAAAGCAGTGGATTCATTGTTGGGTTCTAGTGTCAGGAAAAACCCAGTAGATATGTAAAGCCTGCAACTCTTTTGTCAGCATCAAAATGTTCATGAGGGAGATGCTTGTGGGCATTTCTTCTTCTATCAGACTACTAAAGCCAAGGATATACAAGGAAATAGAATTCTCCAGAAGTTTTGTGTTGTGAGAAGAAAAAGACTGAAATCTAATGTCATCTGGAGGAGGCACTTTTCTCCCTAGCTGAGAAGCCACATCACAGTGCTGACAACTCATATTATCACTTTGCAAGCAAGCTACGTAGTGATGAATTCATCCTCTGTTTAAGCCTAAACCTCATGCCAGGATTCTGCATATGGACTTTTTGGGTCACTGTATCTCTGTTCTTCCTCCTAACGTGGCCATATTGGACATATCTTTCTTAATCTATTGTAGGGTGGTCAGATATAGCTTGGAAAGGCAACCAGAATTCTGGCTTTCTCTCTAATAGCCCTGGTGATGTGATGACCTTAGTGTAGCTAGAAGTTTTCTGTCCTATCCAGGCCCTGCAGTCCAGATAAAGCTCTCCCACCCAGAGTCCTGTAGCCACTTAGTACTAAGTAATCACACAAAGGCTTATATTAATCACAAACTGCTTGGCCTATGGCTCAGGATCATTACCAACTAGTTCTTATAATGTAATTCAACCCATTTTTATTAATCTATGTATTGCCAAGTGGCTCTGTGGCTTTACCTGTGCCCCATTACATCTTGCTTTCTTGGCAGCAGCCTGTAGCAGCTCCCATGATTCTACTTTTCTTCGCCTTTGTCTCTGCCTGAATTTCCCACCTGCCTTTAAGCTGCCTTGCCATAGACCAGAACAGATTTTTTTTTAATTAACAAATGGTAATAAAGTATATTCACAACATACAGAAAGACATCCCACATCACCTTGATTGACTTTAAGAGAATTCTAGACAAGAGAAGCGTATCCCCAGAAAATGTGTGTGTGTGGTTACATCATGAGCATAATGTCAAATTTGTAAAGAAGACAGACATCAGTGATATGTAGTAAAACATCTTCCCAATATACTTAGAGAGTCCTTCTCCCCAGAATTTGAAATAAAGAGAGCAAACCACTGAGTTCCAGCCAATGTCAGCAAAGCTCTCCAGGTCATTACCTCAAGCAGGGTTATTTAAGTGCCTTCTAGCCTCACACTTGAGTGGAAAAATTCTTTCAAATTTCTCCTAGTGTCTTTGACCCTGATCATTTACTTGTGTGCATCCCCACACACACATCTATAAGCATCTCTTCTAGAGCTTGAGAAGAGAAACCAGGACTCATCCACAGAAAGCTTTAACTCACTTTTATCTTCCTTCTTATATTTCTAAGTCACACACACACACACACACACACACACACACACACACACACACACACGAGAGAGAGAGAGAGAGACAGAGACAGAGAGACAGAGAGACAAAGAGGCAGATTTGGATTGACAAATAAAATATCAACATTTTGTGAGCCCACTGCTGTTTTAATTTAACTTGGTTCTTCAGCATCTTTCTGCTTCCTTTGGCCATTTTTAAAAGCTTCCAGCCACTGTTTCCTGCAGCACTCAGTAATGCTACAGTAATGGTTTTTCCATTGAAAAATACCACAAGTGCAATATTTCCGATGGAAATACCACAAGGACAGCATCTCCACCAAACATACCACAAGGGGTTGAATTTGTGGTATCTAAATTCTGAGATGAACGTGTAATGTTCATCTTGGATTCATTATAACAAGGGCCCCTACTTTCTGGAAAGCACTGAAACAGGGATGGAATTTTTATTTGTATTTTTTTAAAAAAAATTCAATAAAAATAAAAGTGAGATGATGCCAAGATGCTTTTGCACTTGCTTTTGTGAGTAAAATATAAATAGATTTAGTGAGGAAGAGGAAAAGGAAAAAAATCATAAAAATATACAGAGAGGCTTAACAGCTGGAAAAGTGTGTGTGTGTGTGTGTGTGTGTGTGTGTGTGCGCGCGTGTGCGTGTGTGTCAGAGAGGAAAGGAGTGAAAAGGAGAGAGAGAAGAGAGGAGAGAGAGAAAGACAGGCAGGCAGGGAGGGAGGTAAAGAGGAAGAGAGAGAAAGGGAGAGAGAGACAGAGACAGAGAGAGAGTTAAATGTCTCAGCAGCTGGGAAAGCAACAACCTGTGAAAACATTTAACATTTACAATCTTACAACCACTTGATGGCTGGAAAACCAACTTCTCATAAAATCAATTTAGCATTTTGGTCACTGGTGAAGACATTTAATGCATTCATGTTTATATATCTGTGTTTATACTGCAGCCCCATGGATTTCAGCGGGTTTTAATTGCTGTAAACTCAGCAAGATCATTTGAAACTGGTCAGCTCATATAAAATTTTTGTAGCACTGACAACAACAAGGGGTTTTGACACATCCAGGTTATTTTTAGATACCTTGGAGAGTGTACCTAGAGTCTGATTGATTACAATCTCCTCATTAACGTTTGTATTTGTAGCATGTCACTGATCTGTAGTGCCCTACTTTTAGAAGTCTTTCTTTCTTCCTTTCTTTTTTAAATTTCCAGTTGGAATCATTCTCTCATTTTCCAGGAGTTTAAGGCTAAGCCTCTCAGATCCTAATCTGCCTCTATGTTGGCAAACAGAGATATCTGTGAGAGTAGGGTCCCACATTTTCCATTCTCCTTGTTATGTCTTAATCAGTTCAGTTATAGAGAGTAACTATTTTTTCAGTTGATTTTGTTTTGTTTTCTGATTAGCTCCAGATAATGAACTTGATTACAAACTTGGTCAAAGAAGGCTCTCCCCATCCCCAAGAGCAAGGGATGGATAAATAATAAGTAGAATTTTTAAAAGATTTTTCTTGCAACTTCTAATGTTATACACAGTAAATGAAAATATGTTAAATCTTATTATATGATTCACTGTTTTGTAGATAAGCAACCTGGGTAAATGAAGGACACATCTTAAAACCTAGTATATCTCCTTGTAAAATATAATCCGCTATTGTTGTATTTTTCTCTATTTCTTCTGAAAGACTTAAGGTTTGAATAATAGAACATATAGGAACAGATTTAGTTAACGACAAATTACAACTTTAAAATATCACTGTAAAACTGACTGAAAAAAATCTGTCATTGTTGATACTCGCAATGGGAGTAACATAAATAAAAGATTCATCCAATTTTTAATCATTAAATTATGCATGTTTCTAGATTCCCATTGATTGAACATTAGTGTGTGTTATAAAAGTATGTATACATTTCAACTTGTATGTGTTGGGGGCATAGGCTAGCAGCCAACAACACACATTTTCCTTTATCACTCTATTTTCAAAGATATGTTCTCTCCCTAAAGCAGGGCAGAAGCAATTCAGGCAGACTAGCTGGGAAGCAAGACCCACAGATCTTCCTGTCTCTCTCTTCTAAGCATAGGCATCACAGTGGTCTATCACCACATCAGGCTTTTGTGATATTTTTACATTGGATCTGAACCATCTCCTCTACTTACAATGTGAACACTTTGCTAACTGAGCCATCACCCCAGCCTCAAGTGGGCAATTGATTTCATCTACTGGGAAGAGCCAAGTTTGATAGATTGGAAAGCATAAGAATAGAGTGCACAAGTGAGCCAGATGGTGACCATTATGGATAGAGAGTTTTTTTTTTTCATCTTCTTCCTTGTTTAACCTAACCCCAGTAGACACTTATTCAAAACATCATTTCATCTTACTTGGGGTTTGAGTTTTCTTTGTTTTAAAAAAAGAAGTTATAGGTGATTACACTATAGTTTTCTTAAAGGCAAGCTGGGGTGGGGGTGGATAAAGACCTAGATTACCATCCTAACACTTCACTACAGGGAAGGGAATAAGTTCCTTTTCTCCTTTTTCTTCCCACTCCTCCTCATAAGCAGAATGTAGACAGAAAATTTGAGTAGAAAAACTCTTCCCTAAGAGTTGTTTTCATAGAATAAATCCCCAATGACATGATTATTGCAACAATGTCATAACAATGATGTGTTCAGGACTGAAGAGATGGCTCATCAATAAAGAACACTTAGTGATCTTGCAAAAGACTTAGATTCAGTTGTCAGCATCATCATGAAGGCCGACAACTGCCTCTGACTCCAATTCCAAGGAAGCTAGAATCTGTTGCTCTCTTCATGCCTCCCTAGGCTCTTGCATGCATGTAATACAAACTTGCTTCTACATAAACAAGAAAACAAAATATTTTTTTAAAAGAAAATGTCAGGTTCATAGAAAAGAAACTGCAATGAATTAACTTTCAGATGAGAATTATATCAAGAGAGTTAGCATCATAGTCATGGACAGCTGTAATGGGACCCTAGGGAGAGGGACAGACCCTGTAGTTCTAAAACTACAGAGAGGTTTCTTTGTCTAATAGGTTTTCCAGCATTGGGAGCAGTGGAGGCTACCATCACTTGACTTAGACTAAGTGCTATAAATCACATGAAAGTAGAGTTCTAAGTCGCCTTGATCTGACTCCAGAGTGGAGAAGCCCAACAGCTACCAGGGAAGAGGGAGAACCCTGCTATCTGCAAAATCGTAGCTCATCTGCCTGTCAATTATCTGTCCTGGGAAGGAGACTGGGGAGGCTGCATGTCCTAATTCTTGGAAGAGCGAACACATAGACAAAATTTATAAGTTCTGCAACCTAACAATTATGATAGTGTCATGTCCTTAGCAAAATGTGCTACCTAGAAGACAAGTAGAAAGTTTAAGGCAAATATCAATAATTAATCCATATTTAAAACATAATAGACAGTAACTAGTTTGTTCCAACATGCTCTGTCATTTATAGGCTTTTTAATTGAATTGAGGTCAAGTATTATTGTTCAAGAGAACATAGAAAAGAAAATAGGTAGTGTTAAGTATTAATCTTTTGTGATACCTTTCTTCACAGAACATTTACTTTCTTCTAAAATATTGGAAACAATAATTAAGGTTTGGGGAAAGATGTTTTTCAGTTTGGTCAGTTTATAAATAAGCTTGTTTTGAGTTCAGGAAGAGAAGTACATCTGAAACTTTGTCTCTAAGGGAATCAACTGTCAAGATGCCTTAGTGGTGAGATATGGATGCTCCAATTTCATAGAAGACTAACCATAGAAGACTGGAAAAGACACTGTTTTTAAATGTTTAAACTTTAAGACTTAAACTAATGATACAAAATATCTCAAACAACTCTCCATGTTCCGGGTCAGTAGGCAGGGTTTCCACAGGACCCAAACCGCTGGCCTTCCCTCATTCCCTGGAGATACCCAAATAGTGCAGGTTAACCACAGACCCCAGGGCTGTGCAGTCATCCTTCCTGTGCGTAAATTGTGAGGTCTTTGATGATAAAGAGACTTTCAAAGCTTAAAAATTGTAAACAAGAAAAATCAAGACCTATTATAACAAACTCAAAAAGAAATGGAGACAATGGGAAGTCAGATTCTGATTGACTCTAGCTTTTTTTTTTTTTTGCCTCATACTAAAAAGGTTAAGATTTTTGTGTTATCTGTTCAATTAGAGGAAATCTAGATGCTCAGAGAACCTAGAGAGCAGCCAAAAGAACTCTATTGGAGCTTCCCTATACACATTAGAACTTTAGAAAATAAGATACTTCTATTATTGAGAATTACTAAATGCAGACATTGTTACTGTGTGTTCTTGAGGGCAATGACTTTTTAAAAATAGATAAATGTGAAAGATAGCCATACCTTCATACATAGAACATAGCTCTATGCCTTTCAAGAAAAGAAAATTATCATTAAAAACAAGATATGTAATTAGAATTTGGCAATGAATAATATTCGGTCCCACATCTTTAGCTCATAGGATTCAATAAAGCATAAGTGATAAATGAAGTTTATTTAGCACATTAGGGTATTTTCCTACTTCATTGGCTAGTCTTCATTTACATTTTTTGTCCCTGACCAAGAATTCAAAAATAAGAGATAGAATATAAAGATGAAAGAAGATATAAGACATGTGGGGAATAAGAAATACCAGGAGACATCACTGAAGACACAGTTGGATCTGGGAGGGGAAATAAAACTAAAAGGAGAAAAGAGGAGAAACTTCTGGACAAAGATACTCTCTTGGCAAGATGAATGGAAAAATAAAACTGCAAAATGAAAGACTGCTTAAAGAGACGTCCCTAATCTTCTGCCAACACTGGCTAATTTGTATTTCTGGAACTCACAGAAAGGATGTCAGCTGAGGCTCATGTTAGAGGCACCTTGCGGCAAATGTTCTCCTACACATGTGCGTTCGGGAGGAACGGAGAGGAATTTCGGATGCAGAGTGAAGAATGACTTCAGGAACTCTAAACATCCCATTCCCAACCTTGAACTTGGAACATATGTGCTTTCTTTCTACTTCACATGGAAAATAAAGAAAACAGGGTCTGGGATGTCAATTAATATGTGAATTTGGCTCCAATAAAAACAAAATAGCACCCATACACTTTAAATGCTTTTATGGTGAGGTCTAAAAGACTAAGATTGACTCCAAGAAAAATATTCCAGTGGAGAATTCTAATGATTGAAAGAGGCAAAGAAGCTACAAATTAATACTGCCCAGATTATTATTTAATTTGTTCAGTGACTGTGAAATCTAATCAGTGTGTGTGGTTCTTTTTCCATATTGCTTTTCACACTATTAAGACATATGTTGCATTTTATATTCCTAGAAAGTAATCCTTTCCTTTATGCTCTCCTTTCTGTTTGTGTACAAAGGCATGTATGCGCACATGTGTGTTTGTAGCTTTCGCTAACTTGTACATGATAGAGTCACTTTGACGTTTATAACTTTCTATCTTAATTTTGGGACTCTCGTACTGAACCCAGAGCCTGATACTTTGAATAGAGTGGTTAGCGGATGTCCCTTATGAATCCTTCTATCTCTGTACCTTCTCTAGAGCTGGGGTTGTAGGTGTTTTTGCATGAGCACTAGGGATCCAAACTCAGGTCCTCAGACTTGTTCAACAACCACTGATACCCCTGCCTAGCTCCTCTACATTTGTTCAGAGTCATATTTCCTCTCCATTGCCCTTACAGCATTTTTTGTAATCTTAATTGGACATACTCAAGAATCAAGATGAAAGCCTCACTGTAACATGGCAGGAACTCTGAATGTTCTCTCCCAGGCACTACAAAAAGCACAAATTGTCCTGGGATATACAACATAGATTATACTTTCCTGTGGTTAATTTTACATAACAATAATCATCTAATGTAGTCTCTCTTATGTTTGTCTTCTCTTTGTGGACATCAGCAACACAAAAGTATTTTGTATTCACAGTCATTTTCAAATGTTTACATATACTACAACTTTATTAATGGAATCTTTGTCTAGAAATGTTTGTATGTGTCTTTGGGTGAACATGTATTAAGTACACATTTTGAATATCTACAGAATTTATATTATAAAACAAAATTTGGCATAGTCCATCATACATTGAACATCATCCTCTTTAAAATCCTTGTTATCCTTGTCTTGTTATTTGGTTTGAGACAGAGTATGGTATAACATAGGTTCACCATATAGGCAAGGCTAGATTTGAACTACTAATTGAAGTTCCAGCTCTGACTCTATTCTAAGTGCTAGGAATGCAGGTGTAAACCAACATGCCTACATCTTGAAATTACTCTTACCAAGATGAATTAAGTTAATATGTTTAATGTAAGTAATAAACATGATACAAATACAGCACATGTACTAGAGAACAAAGATCATACTATTTATACTTTTGTTTATTTTTCTATTGATATTTGAGCTCCCATTCTGTTATTGGTTTACTTTGAATAAATTAGCTTTTTTATTATATACCTATGCAATTTGGGGTGTTGCATTTCCCTTGACATGCGTGTACATATAGAGATTGGTAGATAACTTGAAAGAGTAGGTTCCTCCTTTCTACTGTGAGGGGCCTTGGGATCTAACTCAGGAAGGCAGGCTTGGTTGCAAATGTCTTTAGCCATGTTGCTAATCCTTAATTAATTCTTATTTCTTTTGTGATAGTATCTTATAATGTAGTCATGACTAGCCTGGAATTCACTATGTAGACCAGGTAGGCTGACCTCAAACTCACAGGTATAAATGTGTCTGCCTCTTCCTCATGAATGAGAGGATTGAATGTGTGTACTAGTGTGCCACCCTACATTCTTAAGGAACTGCATGCAGAGGATGCCAAGTAGAAAAAAGAAATCCTAGTTATTTTCCGTGATGCTATAATAAAATACCCTGACAAGAACAACTTAAAAGACAAAGAGTTTATTCAGCACATAATTCCAGATTATAGTCCACTGTGTCAGGGAAGTCAGATAGAAGCTGGAGGAAACCGGTCATGTTACTTCTGTAGGAAAAAGCAGAGAGGACTCAGCTTTCTTCCTCTACTTTACAAAATCCATGACCTTCTACCCAGGGAATAGTGCTGCCCACAGTGGGCAAGTCTTCATACTTCAATTATTGCTTTTAAAATAACGCCTACCCCAGACATGTACAGAGGCATATCTCTCAAGTGAATCTAGATGTTTTTTACAAGTTAACGGTTATGACTTGGGATCAAAGATAAACTAAAAAATCTTCAAGGCCTAGCACACAATAAAAAAAAGATGAGCTTTGTGGTGGTTTGTAGAATGTATGGGCTTCTAAGAGGCCTGGAGATTAGCCCAGCCTCAGCCAGTGCAAACTGGTGATAACAGGTGCGTTAAAATGTGCTCCTAAGCACTGCCACACTAGATCTGCCTGGGGCCTTGAAGAGGGCAAAGTCAACACAATATTCCTAAAACAGTGAGAGACCACTGCTGGAAACCAAGAGACCACCACCGGAAGGAAGGAAGGAAGCCACACATACCAACAAATCAAAGCCCTTTCCCCTGGCTGGAGAAACTGGGGGAAAAAAGTGTTTAAGGTTTCTCCCTGCCCCATGATAAAATTGAATTTGCTTGCTTCAACTGTTCCCAGAAACTGCTTCTGTGCCATCTTGTCCCCCTCCCCCAAAGGGAAAAGCAGGACCCTGAGCATAGAGGCAACCCAGATTCCTGACCCCAGACTAGGCATCCCAATAGTGGTTTCAATGAAATTATTTATATGGTGGAATGCTTAGCCAACAGGGAGTGGAACTGCTCGATAGGATTAGAAAGATTAGGACATATGGTCTTGTTGGAGAAAGTGTGTCACTGAGGGTGAAATTTGAGGTTTTAAAAGCCCATACCAGACCCAGAGTTTGTCTCTTTCCTTGCTGATCTAGAGGTCAGGATTAGAGCTCTTAGCTTCTGTTTTCAGCAACATGTTCACTTGCATATTGCCATGCTCCGTACCATAATGGACTAACATTTGAGGCTGTAAACCAGTACCTAATGAAATTCTTTCTTATATAAGAGTTGGCTTGTTCATCGTGACTCTTCAAAGCAATGGAACAATGACTAAGATGATCTTTTTATTTAAAAACTCTCTAAAATTCAACACATCAAAACCAGGTAAATCCAGCACAGGACATTGCAAGGTCTACACAGAACAGATTGCCAATGAAGGAGGCTGGGCCAGGTTGACAATGTCAATGAAGAGATTTTCTCATCTTAGCTTGGGAAATATTTACACTTGCTATGACCACTTGCAAAAAAGGCTGCAGGACATTTGAAATTCAAATAGTCTTGATATTATTTGTTATGGTGATATATAGTGATTTGGATTCCTTTGCAATGTTAATTTATTGTACAATTTGTTTTTTGACACATACTTAGTAAAATTCATTGTTTTTGATATACAGCTCAGCTTTTATATTAGGCATGATTGTTGACTATAGATTTTTATACGTGCCCTAAATCGGTTGAAGGAAGTTCTTTATTAGACCTAGCTTACTGAGAGTTTTTTTCTTCATCTTAATCAAAAACAAATGTTGAATTTTATCAAAAACACTTCTTTTTCCATTTAGTCTCAGTGTTTACAATATATGTCTACCTTCGAGTAATATAATACATTTACACATAGTTTATTTATCTTATAGTTAAGTTTTCCTAATTCACCTCTCCCATCTGTCGTTTTATCATTTTGCTAAAGCCTAAAATATATCACTACTCATTTTTCTCCAGCCTTTTATAGTAATTTAATGTAACAACTACTGAATTGTATGCCTACCTTCATTACAGTTGCTCATTTCATTTCTTTGCACAGCTTAGTGTTTCTGGCATCACATTGCTCCTGCTCATAGAAGACAATTTAGCATTAAGTACTGTTTCAGTCTCTTGGCAACTAGTTCTTCCCATGGTTTGCGAGTCTTTATTTTCCATTGTATTAGCAAAGATACTTCTAGGCAAAGAATTCTGGGTTGGTGTTAAGATGTTTCAGTGGATAAGAGTGTACACAAAGCACTCCTGTAAAAAGCCAGGCATGGTTGTGCATACCTCTGACTCCAGTATTGAGATAGGAAGATATGGAGAGCTTGCTGGCCAGCCATTGTAGCCAAAGCAGTAAACTTCCAGTTCAATGAGATAGATACCCTGTCTCAAGATACTGAAGTAGAGAGGTATAGAAAATGGTACCTAGTATATTGCTCTGGCCTGTGCTTCTTCATGGATAGATAATTGCACACACATACACACATACACACACAGACATACAGAGAGAACGAGAGAGAGAGATGCTTTCATCTATTCTTTTCTAATTTGTCTTTTTTCCCCTTTGGGTATCACTTATAGAAATTCCTATTGATTTGTTTCAGGTTGACTAACTCTTTCCTTTGACTATGTGAGCCTTTCCACACTAGAGAGAGGAGTGATCCTTCAATTACATATTTTTCCTATAACCTCTGGATAAGAACTTGTTTGGAAATATCATTGTTTCAAATATGATTACAATGAACTAAACTGGGATTTGAATTCAGTGTGAATGATGTACTTATAAGAACAGTCCATGGGACAGGTGCACACACAAGCCTGTTCAAAGTCAAAGACTTGATGTCTCAGAGGGGAACAGCCAAGTGACAACAGAGCAGAGTCTGTAGATAAGCTTACAAAAGCCAAAGAGCAGAAAGGATTGTGGACAAGCATGCCAGCCTTTGTGAGAGTCAGCCATGCGCATTAATGTGTAGATACTGAAGTGATGTTCCTCTAGGTGAAAGAACACAAAATAATAACACCTGCCAAAAGCTGAGAAAGAGCCATGGAACAAATTCTACTGCTGAGTTCTCAACAAAGGACACACTATGTTATTTCCTCGATATTTAACAACTTGCCTCTACAACCATAAACAACTAAATTCCTTTATTCCAATCAAGGCTGTGTGACATATTTTGTTACACTGTCACTAACAAAATTAATACATAATAACAATATGAAAGCAGAATATCAGAACTGAGATAGTTGCTGAATGATATTTTCTTAAAAAAAAAAAAAAACTGTTTAAGGAAAGTTCTTCCTAGATTTTGCCAACAAAGGACACAAAGGCAACTTTAGCTACAGTAGAAAGGGACACGCCTATGTCTTGAGGTAGCAGAACTTGGCAGCACTGGTCAGACATTGTTGGCATGAAACACGTAAGAGTTGGAAGGAATAGGAGTAATAGAGTCTTGGGCCAATGTTTTAGGCAGCTACTATAGCCATTGAGTCATAAATTGAGCCATAGGATTAAATTCCAAGTAAGGTAGGCCTGAGAGGCAGTGGGGATCCATCAGTCTGTGAAGATGGAACTTGAGTTTGGAGACCCAGACCCAGAATGTTAGAGATGCCAAGACCACAGGATATTTGCTAATTAAAGCTTCAGTCTCAGGTAGAAGGAAAGATGTCCTGCATGCAGGTGATCTAGATATGTGAGCTACTGTGGGTTCTGTAGCCTTGACAATGCTACCAAAATTCCTGGATGCTAGGCATGAAGCTGCTGGACCCTTACTTACCATGATAGGTTTTGATCTTTTTTTTCTTCTTTTCAAATCTTGACATTCATCCATTCTTCCTTTTTGAAATGGAGATGTTTGTTTTGTGCCATTGTATGCAATGTTGAAAATACATAATATTTTTATGAGGCTCTCAGTTTGTCTTGTGTATCAATAATGAATTTTCACTTTGGATATTTCAACAGTATTGGGATTGTTACAGATAATGGAGACTTTAAGATGGGAAAATAAATTCATAATGAGATGAAAAATGAGACTTTAGGAAATGTGACTTAATGTGATGGTTGATGTCAATTTAAAAAAGGTCTGGATATGACAGTTAATATTCATTATCAACTTGTGTGAATTTAGAATCTCCATGTAAACATACCTCTAGGTGTGTCTGTGTGGCCATCTCCAAAAGAAGCATAATGGTGAATGGAAGGTCCGCTCTGGATGTGGGTTCCACCACCATCCCTTAGGGTGGAGTTCTAGATAGAAAAAACAGTTCTAATAGGAGAAGGTCAACTAAGTGTCAGTATTCAATTCTCCTGCCTGTGGGTACAATGTGACTAGTTGAAAACCAAGGAACCAGTGTTAGCTTCTTACCATCCACATCCAGTAATTTATTACTGTGGTTACTCTACCTCCTGAGTACTTCTTTTTCATCTCATTATCCATTCTGTTGCCTTAAGCTATTAAGTGAAATGACCACTACCCAGACTGAAGCACTTACTTTTGTTCTGTTTTTCTTTTAACATCAATAGTGTTGCCCATGCAACACCTTATCAAAAAGATGACCTAATCATCACCTATCCATCCTAGCAACTACCAAAATATAAATTCCCAATGTCTTTTTAACAAAATTCTAATGTCTTCTAGGTTTGTCTCCTTCTATTATTTCACTAATATCACTGTTACTTCTTATCTTGAACTTAAATTCTTAATACCAAACAGATTTTAGTCTTTATCATCCTGTAACCCACAAATACATGTGTTGCTCACTTCATATAATGTTGGTTATATGTATGTTTTTGTCCCCTGTATTTAACACACTAGGAACGCTAATTTTCCCTCACTGGCTCTACTCCTCACTGCTCTGGTTTGGTTTAGTGATTCTCTGTGACTATTATATAACTGCCACCAAACATGGCTAATCCTGGCCATGATGCCTATTCATGTCTTCTTCATAATCAATATAAATTACCAAATCTTCCACTGCTGTCATCAATAAATCACTTTCTAATTTAAATTTTGTGATAATTTTCAAGAGCATACACATTTCTTAACCTCCCACAGAACCATAAATTCTCAATATCTACAGAACTAGATCAGCATGGTAGAAACCTGAAAATAGTCATTTCCAATATTTGTATTTGTTCTTGGGTGACAAGCAGTTTCTCTTCAATCTGCTTGCGTTCTACCTTTCCATGTTTTGGAGATGTGAGATTCTGGTCACTTTTACTGACTAATTTAATGTAGTTTCTCTGGCTCACACTCTGAAGGAGAAATGAATTTCTAATAGCAACATCTAAAGATTCTTATCAAAATATTATGACTATTATTATTAACCAATACCACCAGTATTAGCTGAATAGTATCTTTGATATTGATACTTTCATAGAAAGCTGCATTGTTTTATAATAAATAAAGTCTCATTGTTTATCCATGTATTCCCTTGTTCAAACTTCCTTCCCCATCTCACCTCTCCCAGTAAGTTTCTCTTCTCCTCATCTCCTTATCTCATCCCCAGCAAGGACATGAGGTCCCAAGGTCCCAAGGTGGCTTAGTTCAGCATCCACTCCAGGCAGATCTGCTTTCCTCACCCCAACATCAAGACAGGGTCAGGTGTTCCTCTGGAGGGAATGGGCTCCAAGGTGCCAGTTCAAGGTGTTTCAGATCTCAAGCTGTTCAGTGGTTGTGGTTTGCAGCTTTGACATGCTTTGCTTTTTGTTTCAAGTCCACTAATGAGTGAGTACATCCCTTGCTTGTCTTTCTGGCTTGTGATATGTCGCTCAGGAGGATATTCCCCAAATCCATCCATTTGCCTGCAAATTTTAGGATATTATTTTTCTTACTACTGAGTAGTACTCCATTGTGTAGATGTACCACAGTTTGTTAATCCATTCTTCAGTTGAGGGGCATCTAGGTTGTTTCCAGGTTATTGCTATTACGAATAATGTTGCTATGAACATAGTTGAGGAAATGCCTTTGGAGTGCAAATGTGCATCTTTAGGGTATATGCCTAAGAGTCATATTGCTGGATCCTTGGGGAGACTGATTCTCAGTTTTCTGAGAAACCACCATACTGCATTCCAGAGTGACTGAACAAGCTTATACTCCCACCAACAATGGAGGAGTGTTCCCCTTGCTCTGCAACCTCTCCAGCATAGGCTGTCATCTGTGTCTTTGATCTTAGCCAATCTGACAGGTGTAAGGTGGTATCTCAAAGTTGTTTTGATTTGCATTTCTCTGATAGATAAAGATGTTGAGCACTTTTTCAAGTACCTTTCAGTCATACATAATTCTACTGAGAATTCCCTTTTTAGTTCTGAACCCCATTTTTTGATTGGGTTATTCAAGGTTTTGGGCTCTAGCTTCTAGAGTTCTCTATATATGTTAGAGATCAGTCCTCTATCACTTGTAGGGTTGGTGAAATCTTTTCCCATTCTGTAGGCTGTCATTTAGTCTTATTGACTGTGTCCTTGGCTTTACAGAAGCTTCTCAGTTTCAGGAGATTTCACTTATTGATTGTTGTTCTTAGTGTCTGTATTGAAAATTTGTTCATGATCTAATTGTAAAAGCCCTGCAAAGAAACATCTTTCATGATAACCTATGTGTGAACAAATGTGTTTTTAAGTTTGGTGCATGATTCTTTTTTCTGAGTCCAGATGCTATTTGTTAGTATAATTGTATTAGTTACACAATGTTTTATCTCTATTTTAGAAAGAATTATCTAATATCAAATAATTAGAGAATCTTGTGGTCTAAAAGCTTATCTTGTTCTGTTAATCATTTCATATCTACCCACATCATACGATTTTGGGAGGAAACCATGGCTCAAATATTTCTAATCACTGTTGGAGGACTAGAGATAGCAGGTTTTCTACAAATAGATACTCACAGTGCCAGTTACCAAATAAAAACTATTATATAGAACTGTCTGTGACCTTGTCAAACACCTGAGATCTTACAGTATTAACTCTAAAAGTTTCTTGTATGAAACTCTCAAGGTATGCAACAACTTTGTATTTCTCAGTCAAATGTATGCAGGAAGATGTAGTAACTTTCTCCAAGGTTGGTGGCAGAATAAATGTTTTCTTACATCTTTATTCCACTTGTGATTTACTTAGCAACTTATTTAAAAGATATTTACAGTTAACTAATAGGCACTTTTCTGGGGATATGCATACTGAGCAAGAAATATGTAATGTTTCTTTCATCATTTATCACAGTGGAACTGTCAAGGTGCAAAGTGAAATAGATGAAGCTTTAAAACAAGGCAGAGACAAAGGTCCCTCACAGTTCAGTTGCTCTCCATGGACACATTAACCTTTATTCTGGTCGCACTCATTGCTTTACATAGAACTCTTTCTCTCTTTCTCTCTCACTTATGATTTAGCTATCTGAATTAACATAGCACTTTTCAAGTATACAATTTATCACAATATTCATAATGCCTTTACTTTTGATCATGAGCTTATCAAGGACAATGGTCACCATATGTTAGTCCCAAACAATCATACAAAGCAGATTAGGTATTATCCCTAGAGAGGGACATGTGTTTATGGGTTCAATATGCAGTAACTGTGCATTCTTAGACACAGGTAACAATATCTGGAGACACTGTGGAAGATAGATATATCCTCATCTTCACCAATGGCAAAGGATGTAAATGGTAATTAGGGAGCTTAGAGATGCTGACATCTTTCTACACCAGAATATATTGGTTTAATTATGCTTATTAATAACTTAGTATAATAAAATTTTATATAAAATCAAATAAAAAACTTTCAGAAGATTCCAACTCACCAAGTATGTTTTAATTTTATGCATACTGTACACTGGAAATATGTTATGTACATAAATATGTAGTTATATAAAATAAAGAATACTAATGATTAATGTGGTATTTGTACACCATCATTAAATTTTCTGATTGTCTTAAGTAACATGTAAGACTACACTAATAATAGGCTATGTTTTGTTATGTGGGATAATGAATTATGTTAAGATGTCTATCAAATATGACAAAGATGTTTCTTCCCCTACAAGCCTGGAGAATGAGCCCATAGGAAACTAAAAAGTATAAAAATGTTAATATTTCCTTCAGAGCTATAACTGCTCTTTGAAGAAAAATACATTAAACTCATCTAAGAAAATATGACAGACCAAGATTTTTGCTCTAAATATCAGATTAGTTATTTAACTACACAAAATCTTAATGCCAAGTCTGACAAAAGTATTGACAAAATTATGGAATAATGATAATCTAATAAAACTCAGCTCTTGTATTACAACCTGCTGACGTAGTGAATAACTGACACACAAACAGCTCATTCAATGAAAAATCTAATTTGTACAATCCCATCCTCTGCCACTTCATAGTCTTCAAAATATATAGATACTATTTTCTATCACTTATTAAATACGTAGATGTAAATAGACTGACTAAAAAGTCCTAGTCATATCAAAGAAAATCAAATCAATTTTCTCTAGTCTGGGTCCAAGCCCCATATTATTCTCTCCACAAACCTGTTACTGAGCACTCTGTCTCCACATCTCCTGGTAGTACCTTTTGCTATTAGTCATTCACAAATGTAGCATATGCTGTCTATCCATTATTCCTGGTTTGCCAAGGCCATCCCTGTATCTCCCATGTCCTTTATGGGTCTGTAAGATAAAGAAAAATAGGAAAGGCAGAAGGCTATTAAAATCGGGTATCTGATTGACTTCAACCAAGGAAACTTGCCTGACACTATCTAATTCTGTATCCACCTTCTTCAGTGTGGATGCCACTATCAGATTAAGCACACTCACCAGCCTGGTCCCACTCAGCCAGTGACCTAGAATTGCCTTTGATCAGCAGTGAATGTGGTTTGTGGAACTGACTGCTTTTTGATGCCAAAAAAACAAATACAAGGATTTTTGGGAGCTAGACAAACACTGGGAACGCTTACTAGCAACCACAGAGTTAGTGTATTTGATCTTCAATGTTTGACGTCAACACAAGGTTTTTAAATATCCCTGTATATTGGTTTGATTTCAATTTAGCATTTGAGACATTTATAGATATTTTAGTTAATAATATTTACACATATAAGGAGAGAAGATGTTTACAAGGAGAAAAGGTGCCATTTTCAATAACGCACTAATTAAAAAGAGTGGCACTTGTTAATCCTGAATCATAAGAGACACCTTAAGCAGTAAGGTGTGTCCTGCAGTGGGGGAGGGGGGCGAGTGTGATCATGTGTGTGTATGGATGCATGTGCCTGGGCATGTGCTAAGTCCAGAGTCTGACTCTGGGTACCATGTGTGTTATTCTCTACCTTACTCCCTTGAGACAGGGTCCCTCACTGAACCTGGAGCTAGGCTGGCAGTTAGCAAGCTCCAGAAATCTTTAGGTTTCAGCCTCTCTTTCCCAACACTGGAATGCCAGGTCCATGAGCGGCCCTGCTTAGCTTTTTACATGAGCACTGTGATCTGAACTCAGGTCCTGATGTTTATACAATAAATGTTCTTGCCCACTGAGCCATAATCTCCTCAGCACAAGAGATGTTTTTGAAAGATATAAATTCCAGTCTCACCTAAGACAGATAGAATCTGATTCTTCCAAAGGGATGTAAGGGGTAGCTTGCTTTTAAACTTTTGGGATTGGTTATCACAGATAGTCAATGTTGAAAAGGTATACTAGCGACATGTCTTTCAAGAGAGCCTTTAGTACCCTAAAGGCTGAGAAGCTCACAGACCAGATTGATTTTTATTTTCTTCGCCAATAATATAGTGTAAAGAACACATAGCAATTAATCATGTTATAAGAACAAAGAGAAGGTTTAAAATAGATGCTATAGAAAAGGAGTTGATATTATTTGGAGTCAACATTGATTAAATTCTGTAAAATAGAGGATTTCACTTATGAAGCATGTTAACCGACCCGAAGCACTCTCCACCCTTCCTTTTCTTTCTCTCACTGAACGACCAATCACAGAATCTAACTGTACCTGATTTGAAATGAATTTGGTCACTATTGAAGAAAAGCAGTATCTATCTCTGATTGTAACTATGTGTTTTCTGAGCCATAGGCTGGACTATTCAGCATCCCTCAATGTCTTCTATAATGACTTTTTCTGAGACCTTGAGCATAACAGGCTTCTGTGTTCCCTACAGATTCAAGGGAGGGTGATTATTATATCCAGATTCAAATACAAAATGACCTCTTAGTGTGCATCAGGGAGGTACTAGGAACATTTTATGCCTTATTTCATTTTCCTGACAATAACCCTATGCCACAGGTGTGATGTTCATGTCACCAACAAAGGTCTTTCAATGAGCCAGTGGTATTTTCTTCATCAAAAGCCTTATTTCTTTGATGATAATCCCATTCTGTAGCTAATGTAATGTAGCCTGAGTTAAAACACAAAATAACATAAAAGCACCCATTTAAGCAACATCTTGTTCTCTAGGTTCACTGATTGACAGACAATCTAGCCTACATCATTGTGATTCTAAAGGGTGATAGTTCCATAGTTGATGCAAAATATTCTCTCAAGATACATACTCCTCTGTGAATTCCTAGGTTCCATCTGCTAGATCTCAGACTATATTCCTGGGTCTGTACTTTTAGTATTCATTCAAAGAATCTCTAATGTGCATTACTTGTACTTTATTTTCATTAATAAATACATTTCTGAGTGATATAATATGCTTCTTATGCTATCAGTCTAAGCTTATTGCCCTAAAAAAAGGTGGCCTTGGGCTTAAATGTGTGTGAGGTCTGTTTTTTGAATAAAGCTTTATTAGAACCCAGCCACCCTGCTTGGCTTTTGCATAATCTATGTCTGTTTTATGACTGAAGAGTCAAGTATTTGTAATAGAGGCTGTATGGCCAACACTAGCAGAAGACATTTCCTATCTGGCCCTCAACAAAAGAAGGTTGCCAACCTCTGTCCTAAAATGACTCTCCTGGTAAATTTTGGCCAAAAAAGTGTGGCCTGCTGATTAATTTGGAAATTTCTCTATACCTAACATGATTTTATTTGCTCAGTTTCTTGGATTCAATGAGTATGTGAAAAACATGTTTTTTTTTTTCACGCAAGACATATTATTCATTTTTTTAATCCTTCGGATATGCTTGTCAGATGAGTGTTCAAATAAATTGTACTATCTCTTTTTGTTAAGCTCTGGTTAGTCATATGTACAAAGGCTAAAATTTCCTCTAACATATGACCAAGGAAAGCAGGTGTTTCCCATCAATTCTGTATGACAAATGAAGAAAATTCTAATTTATTAATAATCCCCTCTAAATTTATTTACTTTTTTAAAAGTTAGCAATCACACAGACCTTTCCCCCACTGTCATATACTCTAAAAAGTGTTTTGTTTTGTTTTTGTTTTTGTTTTTAAAAAAATAAAAAGCAAAAAAGAGTCAAGTGACATTGGTGGAGGTAATGTCTTCCAATTGCTGACTATGAGGAAAGTTAACCCAACTCTTCCTTCCAAACCTATCATTATATAAAGGAAATAGTTGCCACATGATGTCAAGCCTATTTGAACTGGAGGGATAAAAGGACACACCATCATCAAGACATAGAAAAGGAGATAAGTAAGGTCAAGGCTAGTGACCAGATGATGTAGTTCCAAAGTTTAGAGATAGCCAATGACAAAAAGGACAGATTCATGTACACATAGAGTCCCTTAAGTGGATGGAATTTTCAGTGTGTGTTGCATGGATGTGCTTAGAAAAATAAAGTTGAACTGAAAGTTCCAAAAAGAAAAGCCATGCAAAGAGTTTCAAGAAGAAAAACAAAAATATTAGTTTTACACATAATCGCAGCATACTGTGAATGATCTGTAAGTATTTCCCCACTAGGGAAAATAAAATCCCAAATTCCTCACTCCAAGCCCAGTTTCCTGGAAGCGCTGAAGGTTTGACCAGGTCTAGACTACATTTTATGTGCAGACCTTTGCCAGCTCCTCTGGCATAAGTGGCTGGGATCCAGTCTCTGCTGTTGCTCTCTCCATACTGGCTCTGTGTACTGTAGATTTCTCCATCTGCTTCAACAGGAAGTATGTACTGTTTGTGGGATGCCATTGAGCTATTTTTAAGAGCTGAGCTACATGCAGGTATTTATGACTCTAGACACAATTTGGGGAAACAAAGTGTTTGCCAACACAAGTACAGTGAACAGTTTCAACAGCCAGCCATATGGCCTCAGGATGGAAATGGTCCAAGTGAACAGCTGGAACAAGGCCCCTTCCTGGACCCTGCAAAAGCCATCATTTCCTTTCACTGGGCCATAGTGCCAAAGTCTGACAAATGGTAGTCATTTGCTGACAGGAGTGGGGTATTACACTCTTATGTAGATTATAGGAATGGCAGTGAATTTTAAACTCTTGTTTTTCACACCAAGGGGCTCATAGAGACTCTACCTTTGCTAGTGTAGGTTTACTGAAAGTTTTACGAAGTTTATATTAAAGTTCTTAAAAAATAATAGGGTATAGATATATTTTGCCTCTGTAGAATAAAAGTAGATTAATTTCACTATCCAAATCAAATTTTCTGTCAAGGTTAATCAGCTCACAGTAGATAACACTTAGCCTCAGTCTCCTTATATTTAGCTGACAACTCACTCTCAGTTGGTATTAACTATATGATAGACAATTTTATGTGCAAATTTGACTAAGTCTAAGGATGTCCAGACATGAATTATACAGAATTGGATTGTTTGATTAATTAAGATGGACAGCTTTAATACATACTGGCCAATGCCCTTGTTCTAACTCAAATGTTAGAATTTGCTGCAAAACCAGGAAGAGCCTCTCTTACTCAGGAGAAGCAAATTTTATTCCATTTTTGCTTTCAACTGATTGAATGAAGCCCACCCACCTTGGGGAGAGTGACTAACTTTCTCCACTGCAATAATTTAAGTATTAAGTTCATCTGAAAACACTTTCACAGAAAATACTCATAATAATGTTAGAACAAATATCTAGGTACCTTGTGGCTCAGAAATATGCACATAAAATGACCTATTACATAGTTATTGCCAACTGAGGGTGAGTTGTTCGTTAAACATACTGAGTCCAGGGCTAAGTATTCTCCAGTGTTATCTGATTGACTTTGACAGGGATTTTGCTTTGTATTGATACCAAACCATATTTTTGAAGTAATTCAAGTCATTAAAAAAAAATCGGACAACACAGAATATACGGCCTTTTTCAGATTTCATCTTTTTTTTTCATCCTGAATCCATAAAAATGAACTTATATCTTCTATGTACTCTAAAGATTTTCCCATTAAATACTTTGTTGATACTCTTCCCATAGATTAAAACATTTTATCCTAATATATCTAGAGAGTTTCATTTACTTTCTCACTGACATTTGTACATCAAATACTCACTGACTTTGAAAGACCACAATTTATGTTCCTCTCTGAAAACTATTTGCCTGTTCCTTCCCTCCTTTATTTCCTTCCTTTCTTCTATGTGCATTTTTGATATTAAACTAGTCTGTAAGTAGCTTGGGAACAAAATTAGAGTTGAACTAAATACGAGTCTCAAAAATCTTTCATTTATGCTGACAACAAAAATGAGCTTGTTCACAACAAAAAGAGAAAGTTAGTGTGTAGATTACCAAAGAGAGAAGGACAAAAGGAAGCATGGCTGGGAAGAGTCCTAGAAGGGAAAACCTCTCCACTAAGCTTGGGCAATGGCAGTCTCGTGATCTACAGAAGGCTCCTGGACTGAGCAGCAACAGAGAAGATCAGAAAAACTACTGACAAGAGGCTTTAGCAAGATGAGAAAGAACAGAGATCCTCCTATAACAGTTGAGTAGTGGAAAACAATGGAATCTGGAAGAGCATCAAACACAAATTGACTCATGTGACCTACCACCCCAGCTTCACTGTTAGAGAGGAGCATTAAAGGGAGATGGAAGGACAGAGAGAGCTCAGGGTCCTTGCATTCCCGCAATACCTGGGTTCCTGAGTCTCCTCAGAAGTTAATGTAACCCTCTGTCTGCAGAGACCCTGCCTGATGGGCCATAATAATTAATAGTGGATGTTTGAAATTGGGACTTTTCATAGGTTATCTGTTAAATTATTCTTAATGATTAGCTGAACTGAATTTGATAAAACTCTGTGGCTTCTAGCCCCTTCTCCTTTGAACTCTAAATAATCAAGTTCTTACCTTGACTAAAGACAGAGCGAAGGCTTGCAGATCTTTGGGAAATGGTTGCATTTTCTTTTACAAGGATTCTTTCCTTGTCCCTGCTCATTTTTACAAAATATTCCAAGCAATAAAAATAGTGATCCATGCAAAGAAACACCAAATGCAATCCTCAAATTTAGGTAAAAAAAGAAGCCAATAGAATGAGAATCCCATGTGTGAGGCAGGTGTTGCAATTAAACATTCAGGCCTTAAAATTCTACTTCAGGATATAAAATAATTTCAGAAAAGGAGAAACAATAATGAAGATAAGAGGCCTGTTTTAGGTTGTTGTGGAAAAAAAAAAAAAAAAAACACTGACATAGAGGAAGAAAGGTTTTGTCTGGTCACATGTTATAGTCCTTCATCCAGGGAAGTCAAGGCAAGAGCAGAAAGCATAGAGCAAGAAGTCACATAGAGATTATAAATGAATGCTGCTGACTCTGTGTCTTGCTCTGGTTTTCTCAGATACTTTTCTTACATAACAAAGTCCACTTGCCCAGAAGTGACATCACCCTCGGTGGGCGGGACCTTTGAACACCAATCATTAATCCTGAAAATTATAAACCTGCCCACAGGCTGATCTGATCGAGGAAATTCTTCAACTGGGGTTCCCTTTGCTTATGCTTGTGTCAAGCTGAAATAAAAAACACTAACCAGCAGAAGGGCATATAGAGGAGAACACAGAGTCTCAAAAACTTTACTAAATGAAGATTCTAGAACTTAAAAAGACTCCATTTGTTTAAAAGTGCTTAGCAGCGTGAATACTGCACTAAAACTCACCAATAGTTAAATAATATAAATTGCCCAAAATTATGACTTCAGAATCAGTTACCTCTGGAATAATATGTGGAATGTGAAGGAGAATTATTTAAATAGTTATTTGAGACTATGATGCTAGCACATACATTTAACCACAGCAATAGAAGAAGAGGGAGGTGGGTCTCTGTGAGTTTGAGATCAGCCTGGTCAACATAACTAGTTCCTGGCTACAGTGAACCCTCGGCTGAGAAAGCAAAAGTTAGTAGGGGTTCTAGAGAGATGCCCAGTAGATAAGAGCGCTTGCTCCTTTTTCAGAAGACTAGAGTACAATACCAAGCACCCGTGTCCTTTGTACAGCTCACAAATGCTTGTAACTTCAGCTCCAGAGGATCCTACACCATCTTTTGGCCTTGACAGGCACCTGCATGCATGTACACAACACATAAACATGCAAAAATACATATAATAGACATGTACTCATGCACACAAATACAGATAAAATAGATCTTTTTTTAAAAAAATAGATTTAATGATTAAATGTACTAAAAATAAATATCAAAGGTTCTAGCCTTAGTGTCAAAAAATACAAATTATATTACAAATTACATGTAATAAAAATGTGGAAATTCAAGGGGGGGTGATAATATTATCAAAGAGGAAAAAGAGCTTGTGAAACAATGACTTGGTTGCTTTTTTGCTTTTTATTTCTTCTTAAAAATTTATTCTGCTCTCATACACTCCATTAGGACCACAGTTTCCCCTCCCTCCTCTCCTCTAAGCTCCCTTCCCACCTCACCTTTCCCCAAGATCCATTGTTCCTCCATTTCCCTTCAGAAAAGAGAAGATCTCTTAGGGATATCAACCAAACATGGCATAAGAAGATGCAATAAGACTAGTCCAAAATTCACATATCATGGCTGGATGAGACAACTCAGTAGGAGGAAAAGGGTCCTAAGAGCAGTTGAAAGAGGCAAAGACACACCCACATGCCCAATAAGCTCTGCTTAGTTGATTCCACTGTTTTCATCAAGGCAAGATAGGATAGAAAATCATAGCTGATCATGTTACAGAACTAGAAAGTGAAGAGAAAGAAGACAGGACTATTCTGCCATTTGGGAATTCTATCTATATACCTAGGGGAACCTTCAAAACAGAAGGCAAGAGGAATACACTGCACATGTGTAAAATGCTAGCAGAGCTCTCAGCAGTCATTATTAAGAACAAAACATTGCAGAAGCATCTCCAGCCCCCAGTGAAAGGGTCACTGTGGAAATGCAGACACCAGATTACAAAGGTTAGTAAATATTGAAAGAATTGCTTTTTCTTTTTAAAATTTTCTTCACAGGCAATTGACTCCTATAAAGCTGAAAAATCATCAATACATTGGGGAGTTTGTACCACAGGAAAAGTAAATTAAGTAAGGTTATTAAATAAGCAAAGGATTATATTAGGTAAACAAAGAAAACATGAATTAGTGACAATCGTAGCACAATGGAAAGAGATGAGATACATGACAACATTCAGTGTATGGGAGAAAGGATATATTAACTATGCCTGTTATATTTTTATGTGAGTACATGCTCATGTCCATGTACAGGTAGGTGCATATCTGTGTGCCTGTGAATATATGTGCAGAATCCATCAAAATGCTCCAAGTGTGCTCCTCCATCATTCTCTTCCACCCAGTCATTTGAGATTGGGTCTCCACCTGAACTGTGGGTTCTCATTTTCTCATGAGGCTGAGAGCCAGCAAGCCCCCTAAACACTTACCTCCTTTTTCCCCCATTGGAGCTGCAATTACAGACATGTACAGGATGCCTAGTGTATTATGTGCATGCTGAGATGTGAGACCTGCCTCATGACTGCGTCACAATTGTTTCCAACACTAAGTCCTTCCATCAACCCCTATATATTATACTATTGTGTAGAGTGAGAAAGAAAAGAGGGAAAATAGAAAACACAAGAGAAATGAAGGAATAGAAAGCTGGGAAAGGCAGAAAAGGCTTAAGACAATTAAATCAGTTACTTAGAAATATGACCCTTTCAAAAGTCTATAAGTGACAGAGTCAATGAAATATAACCTCATCAACTCTCAGCTCCATCCCTTTTGATATCAGAGGCAAAGAAGAAAGGTTTTGATTATTTCTTCTTGAGTTGATCTTTTAGAGAGCACCAGTATCTTGTTTCCAGAAAGTGGATAAAATATATCTAGTTCTCCACATTTTTTCTACATAAATTGAATTGTGGCTTATTTGATTTACAAAGATTTCAGAAAGGAAAAAAATGCCAAACATACTGTAGCTAAAAAATCTAGTTTATAAAGCATTGGAGGCAAATAGCCTGAAAATCACCCTGAATGTTCCTTTGATGGTGCAGTCTCTAGGAACATATTTTTTGAAAAAATAAATAATTGTATACATACTTGGTTAGTACAAAAGACAATTGTCTTTTCAGACACCCTTCTTGATGTGGCTAGAAATTGGAACAAGTCTGGAGAGCAATTTGACATTTTATAGCTCAGATATTTCTTCCTTTTCTTTCTCTTTTGAGAAAATAGAAACAGTTCACAAAAGAGAGCAGCCAAAACGTAGGAACATACTCGTGAATAATCATTATCAAATACAGATAACCTGCAAATCTCTGAATGATGCACCTTTAGATATCTGTGCCTTGGCTTCCTTTTCAATTTTATACAATTTCCTTGGGAAGCCACAGCAGAGTGCAGGGAAAAAACACATTGACAGTATTTCCAGATAGATCACTGAGAAATGTTTTGTATATTCACTACTGTATTTGGATTTTTTTCCTAGTTGAACCTGGAAAATTACATTAGGTTGGGTGGTTTTGCTGTTTTGTTTTGGTACAAAATTACTCTTTCCAAACAGTGCAAGAGGAGATGAAAGAAAATGATATATTAACGTATCCTCTAAATGACCATCGGAAGAAATGTCTAAAGTGCTTGTGGGGAGGTAGAAATTGCACCCTGCATCGCTGAGGATTTTGCTGGCCCAAAAGTTTAACTTACTTAATTCCCATTCAAACACCAAACAAGAACCCATGGAAAATGTTGAACTTTCACAAGGGAAAGTAAATTTCAGTGATTGACTGGGCCAGGGTTTGTCCAGTTTTTGTTACTGTAATCAAAATATACTTCAGATGGCCCTATTTTGTGTGAGCAAAATCTTTCTTTCTAGTACTTGAGCAAATTCAGCTGAGTCTGAATCTCTTTCAAAGATTTCTCTGTCAAGATTCATAATTGCATTGTTGAGAGCAGAGGCCATTCATTGTTCTCTAAAAACCCCAGTTCATGTGCCCATCTATGGAATGTCTTAGCATCTGCTTATGGTATAGCCAACCTAGATTTCTTAAGTAGAACATAAGGAAGTGTGACCATCATCATAAAAAAAAATCTAATGTAGGCTCATTGGATGATAGTACATCCTATCCAAGTGTGAAGAAAAGCATTAGAATCCCCAGCAATCATCACAAAGTGCTACTGGTGGAGAGAACTGAGCATGTGAGTATTGTAAGAATTAGTTGTCCAGCTCCAGGATCAGTGAGAGCAACCTGTCTTCCAGGAATAAAGTAAAGAAGAACAGGATATCTCATAGCTTTCTCTGGCCTACACACACACACACACACACACACACACACACACACACACACACTTCTAATGAGTGGGACCATATTCATTATTTAAAGTCATTCAGTTGATGCATTCTAAAACTACTCTGGTAGTGCTGAAATAAGTAACGATATAATAACTGAACAACAACCACCTTCCTGTTCTCTTCTTCAATACCAGAAAGTAGACCCATTCCAGATGCATTTGCTCCTGACTCCCACATGTCCCATTTTACAAAGGATTAAATGGCTCTTAGGGAGTTTATGCTTTTTTGTCTAAACCTGTTCATAATACCAAAATGTGCTTTCCTCCTTTGTCTGCTTCATTCCAAAATCTATGCTTTAACTGAAATTCAAGGCAGAAATTCCAATCACCTTGATATATTTTTGCTCTTTTTAGAGAGGAACAGCCTGTTTAGATTAGGACAAGCATCAAATGTCACAAGATAGAATTTCCATTTTATCCATGGAAAAATCAAACGATTTTTAGGTTATGGAATTTCCCCCTTAATTGCATCTGACTCTGTTTGCTTCTTTCTTCCATCACCATTACACATTCTGTGTAAATATACCCATTCTTTGCTGCAATAAAAGCTTATTAACTCGGGGCATTTGTGACTGAGGTTAGATGGGTTTAAATTCACTTTATTATCTATGAACAAAGAGCTTTTGAAGAAAGTCAACACCATTAAAAGATTTCCCAGAGTTTAATTTACCTCAAAAGATAGGATTCTCAGGATCCTGGCACTTCAAATTTACATTAAAATGATTAGTTTTCAAATATCTCATTTAAAGTTATCATAGACAGAAAGCCTGAGACTTTAGCCATTCTCAAACTTAGTTCTTGCTGACTTAAAGATTTACAAAATAGCATTCAAGGCATTTGCCTTTAGTAATGTTTGTGGAACTCCTCAGATTATATAAACTGTTCAGGGTTTTACAAATTTCCCTATGCTCTGTGTTATTGCTTTTCTAAGGCATATTTTTCAAAGATCTTTGAAGCCCATCAAGGGCAGGAATTACACCTTTTGATGATTGATTTCGTTTGTTTTCCATTGTTTTGGCAAAGATTCTAATCTGAACTCTGCCTTTGATATAGTTGGAATTTAAGTAAGTTATTTTGTCTCTGAACTTGTTTCCAGTGAAAAATAGATAAAGTATCCAATGAATATGTAGTAGTGCAAAAGAAAACCTGCCAAGAGAATGGAAACATCTAACAGTGGGTAGGTATGTAGTGTCAGCACATACAAAAAAAAACCTTAGCTGTCATTACCCTTTCCATATTCCCTCATTGCTTAGTCTCAGTATCCCTGTGTGGTAAAGTTAGCTTTAAAGTGGTTTATGAAAGAAATAAATAAATAAATAAATAAATAAATAAATAAATAAATAAATAGAAAGAAATGAATAGGCAGTGAGATACTTCTGTTGGCCAAGTTCACAGTATGTAAACATGAGGACTTTTGTTCAGATTGCTTGCCAGCATCTTCATAAAAATTTTGGACTCATTGGTGTCCACCTGTATGCTGAAGAGCTGAGGAAGAAGAGACAGAGGACTCCTGCACCTCCTGGGCCAGACAGACTCACCACACGAGGAGCTTAAATGACAACGAAAGACCCTTGCTAAGGGAAAAAACATAGAGAATGGTCAGGGGTGACACCTAGCATCTATCTCTGACCTCTACATCCTTTCTCTCTCTCTCTCTCTCTCTCTCTCTCACACACACACACACACACACACACACAAATACATGCACATACAAACACACACACCTACACATACAGTTTCATACACACATACACAGATGTAAAATACCCTCTCTACCTGATTGCTCTCTTACTTTACATCTTGCCATACCTCTTTCTCTTCCCTATGTTGTAATAGGTTTTTCTCCCGGCCCGTTTTGGGTCCAGAGGTTTGTGTCTGGCGCGCGTGCAGAGCCGGCGGTTTGGAACTTGGTCAGCATGCCCGCGGCTTTTGTCCCCCAAAAGAAATGAAATCACACGCTTATATACTTTAACACTGTTTGGTCCATGTCTTAAGCACATTATTAGCTAGCTCTTTTATTTTAAATTAACTTATTTTTATGAATATACCCACCATGTGGCTTGCAGCCCGTGGCTCACCTGAATTCCTATAAGTTTCTTTTTCGGGGGATGGATCGAGACTGGCAAACTCCACCCTTCTTCCTACCTGCTTGTGCTCTGATTCTCCACCCACTTTTATGGTGCTCTACACAGGCCAAAACAGTTCTTTATTCATAGTACACAGAGAACATTCTTACCACAACCCTAGACACAGCCTCTAGGAAAGACTTCTGAAGAACACAACAGCCTACAATGTCTAGACAAAGAGGAAATCATAGGGTCTAAGACTGAAGCATAATGATCAAAGTAATAACAATAGCAATAACATCATTGATATATACATAATATAACGGTTCCACTATATTCAGATGACAGGCATCATAGAAAATTGAAGATAAGGAAGAATGAAACTGGTTGTTATACATGTGATACCTACAATGGCGTTGTGATAGAAACCTCACTCTCTCCTCTTAAAGCAAAGAGGATGAATTGCTTATGTATTTGCCTTGTATCTCAAAAGCAACATATAAAAGAGAAATAATGAAGACCACTAAGGTTACTTCTTAAATAGATATTTCCATAATCTCAAAATTCTTTATATATATATATACATATACATATACATATATACTGTTGATATGCATAACACACTCTTTTTATTTACCAAATCTGTGAGGAGGCTTATCATACAGCTGAACTGAAAATCTGATCGTTACTTTGAATTCTAGGATGGATGGATAACCATATATCAGAATGAGACAAGAAGAAGATATCACTGAAATTAAAATACTGCTGCTCTCTATAGTAAAAACATCCCAAAGAAAGGCATAATTTTGTGAGATGGGTTTAGTTTTAATTTCTAACTTGACAAAATCTAGTATCACCCAGGTGACAAAACTTGAGCATGCCTGCTTTAGATAATTGGACTGTATTAATTGAAATAGGAAGACATGCTCATTGTGCCTGGCACGGTTCCCTGGCTCACATTCTGGACTATGTCAATGAAGAAAGGGAGTTGAGCAGCAACAAGCATTCATTTCTCTTTTCTTCCTGACTAGATGTGATATGACCAGCTGCTTCAGGATCCTGCTGCCTTCATTCTTCCAAATAAACTAAAGTAAACCCATCTTTACTTACACATTGCTATTATCAAGGCATTTGATCACAGTAGCAGTTGGCATAATAGAAGCCATGCATGAGCCTCACCCATGTTGAAGCTGGATGATAGCATGAGGTTACTGTTATTGTTAACATTATCCTTATTTATCACCATGGTGTTCATTGTCTATAGAGGACATGAGGAAGAGTTTGAGACAATGAATGGTTATGGCTTATAACCCACCAGCTCAAATTTGAGTGTAAGGCTTTGTAGTGGAATGCCTAGTGACCTCAGAAGATCCATCCTCTGATGGGGTGTGGCCAGGGATGAATAGAGACCAGGGAACAACGACCCGTGGGCCCTGTTTTGTTCCTGCATTCTCTGGGAGGAGGCTGAACACCCAGTGCAGAAGTTCTGAATCTCCTAGAATCGCATTCTGCCTGTGAGTTCTTGTTCAACCCTCTAATAAATATTAATTTTTGTATGATATATTGTATTTAAAAAATTCTAGCCATAAGGTTTGATAGAAATTCTCCTAGTGCAAAGGCAGGGATCTTATTTGAACTTATATTTGTCAATCATCATCTATATGTGCATGAGGGCATTGCATTCTCACATCAAAGTAACAGTGTTTAATGGGATAATAAAGTTATGGAGTCAGACTTGTGTCTCTGGCATCAATATCCAAAGATGCTGCATCGCTACCACAGATACTCACACTCATTTACTGCCTTTCACCTCTAGTAAACAGAAGGATTAGGAAAGAAATAAGAATTGACAGCATATGGAACTATTTCTGCCAATTCTTCAAGTTTGGAGAGCTATTTTTTTTTCTTTTTCTTTTTAAAACACTCGAGGAAATACGGCAAAAAGACTGGATAAACAGCACTGACTTTCTGGTCCCTCTGTGCACTTCTGAACTCCAACATTCAGAGTCCCTGTGCCAGTGAAGTTTGAAACTGCTTTCTGGTCTGATCCAGGACAAACACAAGAACAAAATTATATTCCCCTAACCAATCAATCCAGATCTTCAGAGGAGGCAGAGCACTTTCCTAGACTGAATAAAGAACTCGAATTAAAAGAGAATGTCTTCCATTTGCAGGTGGGCCAAGGAATTTACAAACCACAAGACAGGGCCGAAAGTACCTACCCTCGGGATAACCTTGGCTCTGTGTGGAAAGAGGGAAAGACGCAGCACAAGGCTTTCAAAGAGCTGAGTACCTACAGACACCTTTAAATAGAAACATCAGGGTTTCAAGAAACATAATTTATCCTATCCATTTTTATCTGTAAAAAGGGCTTTCCTGGAGGTCTGCCATAAAATCAACATATTCACATCACTTGAGCTCTATTAATCTGACAAAATGTCAGCAATACAGGATGATTTGGGGCAGATATTTGGCACCAAATATAAATAGCTCCAGACTAACGTATGGGGTTGGGAGTGGGGTAAAGGAAGATTCTTCTGGAATCTCTATAAGCCCAAACATCTGGCACTTACAGAATTTTCCAGCTTGGCCACCTACTGAGGAATGAAATTAGGATCACCCTTGATACTCAAAGGATGAGCTGCTTAGCTCTTATTTTTCTTATATTTTTCTAATCAAAATGTTACACATAACTTCAGTGAAACCATTAAATAAAGAGACTGACAAGTGCTAATCCAGATGTGGTAATTACCCCTTCAGTTCCAGATGTGGTAATTACTCTTTCAGTGTTTACCCTTCCAGACGGCTACAGGTGTATAAACTTCATGATTTTCCTGTTATCTTAAGTCAGTATATTTGTTTTACAAAAATGGAGCATTATTGGCTGGTGAGATAACTCAGGGGGTACAATGCTTATTTTGCAGAATGAGGATCTCAGTTGAATATCACCATCTAGATAAAAAGTCAACCATGGCCTCACACAGCTTTTGTTTCAACAATGGGAGGCAGTGTAGAGACAGGAATATCCTGGGGACAATTTGGCTCGTCAATCTGATCAAAAAGTAAGCTACAATTTAATTGGGAGATCTTATCTTTAAAAATATCATTCCTTTTACTTTTTTAGATTATAACATAACTACATCATTTCACTTTCCCTTTCCTCTACTCACACGCTCACATATATCGGTCCTTGCTTTTTTTTTTTTCACATCCATCACATCATTTTTTTAAATTACAGTAAAGAAAAAATTCCAAATATAGATCACTTGCCTCTACATACCTATAATTAGGCAAGTGTATCCTGAAAACACACACACAGAAATATAATTATAATATACATAGTCCCATAGACACTGACACCATCACATAAAACTAGAATCTATTAAGCAAAATGGAAAATATTTTCAAGTATCAAGTTCCCCAGAATTTTGATATCAATCTTCCATGTTATTTTCATGCGATATTATAAATGAAATACAACTATTCTAGTGAATGTCATTATTCCATGAGATATAGCCTGCTTTCAGATTCTGTTTTTAGCCCTACACAAACTTGCAGTTCAAAAATCTGTAGACACGTCATCATTGTTGTTGGGTTTCTAGTATAACTTTGAATATACTTCATATAGTTAGGAAAAAGATTGCTAATCAAAGGTATGCAATTTACCTGCTCAGCATTACCTGATGGATTGGAACCATTTACTCATAAACCAGCAGTTATTGGACCCTATTGTTTATCATTGTTTGTTTCGTAGGAGAAAAATGACAATGCAAATGTTAATTTAAATAAAACCAAATTCCCCTTTAGTGACAGCCATTCCTGTAAGTTAAACAGATGTCTGTGTTAGGCTTTGCTGGGTACCAGGCTCTGTTCTAAGTACACTTAATTGAGTGAACCCTCTTAGCAATCCTATATGGCAGTTGCTTATGTTTTCCTCATGCTTTCATAAATGGAGAAATTGAGGCATGGGGAGTCATCGTTACTAGGCTGAAGAAACATAAGTATAGAAAGAGCAGTTGGAACACAGTCTGGGTAGTTAGGGTTTAGAATTTACTTCCACATTATGGTATTTGGGTCCCTTCTCCATATCCATCCTTGGAACAAACAAAGAGTCTCCTAAAGTGTTACTTTGGTACCAGAACACCCATTTACATGTGATCCTAAACAGATTTTACCTTATTTGGTAACAATGTTGCAAAGCTTCAAGAAAAATGCAAAGTAAGAGGAGAAAGTGGAAAAGATTAGGTTTAATATGATTAGGATATAATATGATTCATCCTCTGACACTTGGTTTATTGCTATTCTGAGCAAAATTAGATGTTTCAGTTTGCAAACAGGAAATGGGGATGCTAGTAACAGCTGTTAGATAACCAACTAAAGGTGTTCAAGGTCATCAGCTTCCAATCTGTGTCTTTTGCTAGCCTAGGCAAGGTCACAGCCACAATGAAGAGTGCCTCATAGCATAGGCATGGTCACAGCCACAGTGGAGAGTGTCTGATAGCCTAGGGATGGTCACAGCCACAGTGCAGAGTGCCTCATAGCATAGGCATGGTCACAGCCACAGTGCAGAGTGTCTGATAGCCTACGAATGGTCACAACCACAGTGCAGAGTGGTCCCTGGTAAAAAAAAAAAAAAAGCCTTTGTTCTAGAAAACAGAGCTTTCCAACTCCCAGTTTCTATCTTCAGTTTCAGGAGGAATAAAAGTGGATTTGTCTGACTTTTCAGGAAAACTAACTCTAACTTGTGTGTGTGAGTTCACTTGAAGGTATGGTTTCTCACAAAGGGTTGCCAGAGATGAGGCAGTCCATGAGATAAATCATGGAATAATAAATAAGAATAAGGATGACATATAGTACCAACATCATATATGGAACACCATATATACTGAGAAAGTAATGCATCCTGAGTGGTCAGCTGAGCTAAAAACTCAACCAAGGATAAGAACCTATGTTCACAGACCAATAATAAGCTCAGTCTAAACTTAGCTGAGAGGAAAAGACTTGTTTGAAATGCATTAATATAAACTGACCCTACTTAGAATGACATCTATAAGGCACAGGTCAGGATGTTGGTACCTGCCAGGTGTGATGCCTCTTACCTGTAATCCCAGAAATCAAGAGGCCAGGGTAGAAAGATTGTCATAAATTTCAGGCTAACTTGACCTGCATAGTGAGTTCTGCTCCATCCTTGGTTACAGAGTGAGATATTTTCTCAAGAACAGCAATAACAAAAAGATTTTGGGTCTTAATCAAATATGGCTAAGAAAGAAGAGAATGCAAAAACAACATCTCACATTCAAGAATAGATGCACCTTCACACCAGTGTAGAGTCAAAGCCATGTATTCACCATCCTGTCTCAATATCCAACAAGGACTAGCCACTGTGAGGTTCTGCCCAGAGCAGGTTAGGACTCTGCTAATAGACAAGGTCTTCCATTGGTGAATCCTTAGAACTCTGACTCAGTGACCACAGCAAACAGGGACTCTTTGGGGCTGCCATAAAAAACAAACAAACAAACAAACAAAAACCTTGATGACTTGTCCAGGGGACTTAGGGTTTTGAGGGATTTTTATATAAAACCTAAATACATCACCCTGTATTTTCTCAAGTTAGCTGCTATTTGCTGCTCAAAGTCCCAAAAATTTTCCTACTTTAAAACTCATGAAGAATTGAAGCAAAACAGCTAAGTGGCATTGCATATCTCTTTCTTCAACTATAGATTATTACAGTTGTAAGGAAATGATGAATGAGGCAGATCTTTGTCTCTAAGAAAAGAAGGCAACAGGATCTAAAGTTATATCCATGTACACACACACATGAACACACGGACATGAATATGTGCATGTACATACATATGCACATATTTCTGATACTTTAACCTTTTTAAAGCTACAGAGCTTTTCTACTGAGGCTCATCTTTCTTTCCACAATTTAGGTCTGATCTTTAAGAGGATCAGAATATGTTTCTTATTGGGAAATGAATATTTAAATAAATAAATCCATAGAAATGTCCCCCTTGATTTAAAACAGAAGCTAGCCATTAAGACAATCTCTTGGGGCAGCAGGAGAGGGGGGGTGTTGGAACTCATGGAAAGTCAGAGGAGAAACCAGCAGTGCATTTTATCAAAGGCTGTTGAGAAACCACACCCAACACTTTTTATCAAAGGAATGACAGTCATGCTGGATTGCTAATTACCTCCAGGTTTTTTTTTTTCCTAAATTAATATCCTTCACTGGACAAAAGCTGAAGGAAGACTCTCATGGCTATAAGGAGAGGGAAGTGTGGATCCAGGTGGAAGAGCTGGGGATTCAGAGATGCACAGACCTCTGCTTCATTTTAAAGCTGAATATTCCACTAAGGCAGAGAAGATCAAGTTTACAGAGAATGGATCTGGTGCTTTACTGGCAAGGTTGTTTGCTACAATCAAAACAACCTGCTACCAGTCTTGAACTTAAGCTAATTTTGTTATTTTTTTCATCTAGTTTTTGTTTTGTTTTGGGTTTTTGTCAAGGGAAAAATCAAGTCATGAAAAATCAGAATAGTCTTATGATGCTGCGCATGGCTTCTTTATTACTGTCTCTACCAGTTAACCATTAATCCTGGCTCCAAATCTTCTTAGAGGAAGTATTAATAAAATAATCTATTCATTACAAGGGATTTCCAAAGAGAAAAGACATGGAGAAAGTGGCATAGAATTTTCTTCATCATGGGAGAATCTATCCTCATGTTCACTTGCATGATCATGCCATCTAAGATAAGCCCAGAGAAGGCTGGAGTTGTCTTCTCTAAAATTCCCTAGTATACAGTGGCCCCTGTTTTCAACTGACATACACACATCCTAACTCTAGCTGGCTCATGGAACATAAAGTGAAAAATTTTTTGTGAACATCTGATAATGGAATCGTAAGATGTGTGAAATGCAGAATTGTATACACTACCACGTCACACTTTGTCTTTTCTTTGAGGAGAATGAAAAAGACTTGCTCTAAAGGGCCTTAATTCTGCATGCAAGATGAAGTTTTTCTCTGCTGTAAAAGAGTCTCACTTCTCTTCTACCCATGATTCTCCTTTCTGGAGGTCTGAAGCAGATGTTTGATCAGTTCAACCTTTCTTTGAGTGGCTATAGCTTCTAGTAGCAGGAGAGGGAGCCAGGATCCGAGAGATGAAACATTACAGGAGAAGGCTGCAACAAAAGAACTTTGTGTCAATGTTGTCCTAAATTTATGTGAATGAAATATAAATATTGCACAATGAGCCATCTAAAATGTTTTATATGTATAAACATACATATATTATTATGCTCTAACATTATAAGGAACTACGTGAAGGCAGTAGCCTTCTGCTTTATCCCAACAGAAGTTAATAGCAGCCCAGGAGCTGGAAAACCAACTTCAGAAACACTTTATGTTTAGATCCACTTAGTGGTTGGAAAAAACAACCTTTTTTAATGTTTAAGAGCTGCTCCAGCAAATGGAAACAGCAATTTCTTGTAAGCAAACCTTTAATATGAAGATATGTCTCAGTGGCGGAAAACCTAACTTCATAAAGTCAGGTTTCTGAGATTTTTTTTTGTCAGTTCTTCAGAGACCAGAAAAGTAACTAAATTCTGTCAGTTGATGCTTCGAATAAACAAATGTGAATGAGAAATTTTCCATATTGCACATCAATTGAGTATGTGGCTGATTAAGCACTTGCAAACTTTGAGGGCCTGTCAACTATGGAAGAAATCACCAGTTCAGAGGAATATGCAGTCCAGTGTGAGCTGCTCTATGAGGGACATTTGTGACAGTTATAACTGTGACAACAGTGATGTTTGTTTCTAGATATATCTGGATATTTCTAGCTACAACAAAAGGTTCTCATTAAGTTCATTAGCTCTAGAGTGCTACCTCTCTCTCAATGAGTCAAAAGATCCTCATTCTACCCACACTGTAATTTAGCTAGGTACCCAAGATATCATCAAAGTAGGAGCATCACCCATGATGTAAATCATGTTCCTAATGTTGTGGTTGGCCTCTTCTCTTTGTAGGTTGGAAAGAATTGAGTTATATGTACTAAATGGCCAAAAAAAAAGCTTCCTGTGAAACCTGTCACTGAAAATCTTTCATTAGAAATGAGTACTATTCAATTGTGCTAAGAATTATTCTTGAGGAGCTAGAAACCTAGAAATATCTTCATGCTGTTGCAGCAGGAATTTATTTTTCTAGTAGTATCTAAGCATGGCCACTTACCAATATATAAGTGTGTGTGTGTGTGTGTGTGTGTGTGTGTGTGTGTGTGTGCTGATGTTTGCTAGTATGAGCATGTAAATAAGCCTATGCGTCTGTGGATGCCTGAGGTACATATCATGCATCTTTCCTTAATCTCTCCATCTTAAATTTTTGAGACAGGGACTCTCAGTGAATCTGAACTATATCAATTTGGTAGACTGGCTAACCAATGAGCTTGATATATCTGCCTGTCTCCACCCTTTATTGTTAGAACTATAGCAGTGCATGATCACTCCAGCATTTTATGTGTTCTGGAGATACAAACTCAAGATACCCATGTTTGCATGGCAGATAGCTTACAAATGAGACATTAATCTTACTAGCCCCTTGAACATGTTATTTGATCTACCTATGGCTCACTTTATATATCCATCCAAATGGTAAAATAATACATTTTTCACAGTATAAAAAGTTACAAGGTTAATGTATGTAAGAAACATTAGCCATAGTGCCTAACACAGTGAGGGCTTACAAAAGAAAGATAATTCTTGGTGAAATTACTTAACTAGTGAATTTTAGACAGTAAATCTGTTCAGCTGTCAAAGAAAATGGGGCTTTTTTTGTTTTAATCTGGAAAACGGGTCCATCAGAAAGTTAAGTAGTACAAGCCTTGAGATCTCCAAATAAGTAGTGTCCTATATGATTGTATCATAATATACCTTATTGAATATTGTGGCGAGCCGCTTTCTGGCGGGTCACCACACGCACAATTCTTCTCGGATCACACTTTATTGGAGTACAGCTCAGTTGAGAATGGTGGAAAGAAGACCCCGAGCCTGAGATGCAGCCTGCTTATATAGGGAAGCCGGGACGCATGATTGGTCCCAACGTAATGCCTCATTAGCATATAGCTGGTGATTGGTCCAAGGCAATACCTCATTAGCATATAGCTGGTGATTGGTCCAAAATAATGGCTCATTAGCATATTTGGGGATCGCATCGGATAGGTGCCTAATTAGCATAGAATGTTCCAGCAAGTTGTGCAAGGGCAAACTGCGCCCTACATCTCCCCCTTTTTGTTTTTCTAATGGCACAGGCAGCATATAGCCCACACAGGTGTTCACCTCATGATGTGCCCACCACTCAAAGGCTGTTTCCTGCTGCCAGGATCCCTGAGACACCTTCCTGCATGCAAGGCCAGTGAGGGCGGCAAGGTGCAAAGGCCTTCTCAGAGGAGAATAATTCCCTATAGAGGTACAATGGCAGCTAAAGCCTCTCTGTGCAAGGGCAATCACTATAAGTCACTAAGGGTGGAGAGCCAGGCTGCGGAGGAGTGCCCTGCATCAACAGCCAAGAGTGCGAGAGTAAGTAGGACCTTTTCACTAGCGCTCTGATGTGAATACGGCAAACCAGCCAGAGGCAAAAAACAATCCCAAATAAACAGCAGACTGCAAAGATTCTCACTCCCACCCACTCCTTGAAAAAGGAAAGGGCAGAAGTGAGCCAAGAAGTAAAGTCCCCTAGTGTAACAGGCTCCAATCTTGCAGCATTCAAATGTGCAATCTGGAACTTTTTCTTGAGGATCATCTTCTCGGCCTCCATAGACCAACTCCCACTTAGAAATTCTCCAATTCTTCAACTTTCATTCAAAGCATCTGAAACTACAAGAGGGGTAACACAAACGTGCCCTAATTTCTGTACACAGCCCACTTGTACTAGGCCATATACATCTTCCATAACCTCTTCTAGTAAATTTACTCTTTTGTTGGTGGCAAGGATACCACTCAGCAAAAGGGAATTAAACTGTACTTGCTCCTCTAAAATTTGCGAAGTTTGAGCCACAATATCATTAATTTCCTGGGAAGACTTGAGTTGGCTGGCCATGGCTACACCTGCAGTAACTGCTGCAGTTACTGAAATGGCAATGGCAGCCACAATAGTGGCCGTAATGCCGAAGTCCCTCTTATGGCGTAACAGACTCATCATAGGGAACTGCTCTGGGTCAGCTTCCACAGGCATGGGGACAAAGGTAGGCATTCTAAGAACTACTGCTGTAGTCACCACTGGTACATTCCAACACTCTGTCAACCAACAACTGCCTGAAACGGTGCAGTTTTTACTAGAGTTAGTCAAGAGAAACATAAAAGGTGACTTCAAACACACCAAAGCTGCTGACCCTGTGTTATTGCTAACCTCATTGTTATAAGATGTTAATTTCAAATTCATCCTTGTTCCATTACCTGACTTCGCCACACCTGACACATTATAAACCTTACCCAAGGATCCTTGCAAGTTCACAAGAGCAGAAACATCTGCACTGGCCCCTGCCTCATTAATCAATACCCAGGAAAAGAATGGCCATCCTTCAGTAAACCAAGTTGTGTTATCAGATTTCTCAACACTTCCCATATAGGGCTTCAAGCCAGGAGAAAATTCAAATCCTGGACTGAGCTGTTTATTTCCCCAAGTTCTATCTTGGCAGGAAGTGAAGGTAGGAAAACTACTTATAAATGGTTGACAATAGGGAGCAACTATAGGTCTTGTGGTATTTTGTCTGTTCTTATTATTGTTATGTAATGGAACTATCCCTTCATGAGTCAGGATCATGGTGGTAACCTTCACCTCGTAATTTCCATTAACTCCTGATCTTGTGCCAGAGGCAGAACCAGTAGCTATGTGTCCCAAAGCCTCAGTTAACATATGCATGGGAACTTGATTGTCCTTTAGGGGGTTTACCCAATAAGTCAAGTTTTTTCTGACTAGAAAAATACAGTCATCACTCTCTTTAAGACTAAAGCAAAGTGACTGATTCAAATTAATATTACTAGCATTATATTCTGCCCAATCCGTGGAAAGGGGCTGGGCACAAGGGACATTCAATTCACACGAGGTGGAGAATATCATAGGGAGAACTCTGGACTGAGCATGGACTGGCATAGGTAATGGCCAGGTCCGACTAATCCCCCAGAGTATCATCTTCTCTGCCTGAATCAGGGGGAAGACAGTCAGGAGTATCCATATCAGCATCATCCTTAGAGTCGTCTTCAACGTGTCTCGTCAATCTTGATGGCACCCAGACTGGCTCCTAATTCTGTGGAAAAACACATAAAGATCCCCTGGATTGAACAATAACGCGATCCGGGCCTTGCCATTGATTAGAAAGTACATCCTCCCACAAAACTTTGCCTTGATTATTGGGTTCTGACGTCATATGACATTCGGCAATGGTTTCATTTTTATCATTTAAATTTAGAAAATTTATAGTGAATAAAGCAAGACAGAGCCTTTGTTTGGGGGTGCAATTCTCTGCTATTTCCCCTTTTTGTTTTTGCAGGAAGTCCTTGAGCATATGATGTGTACGCTCTATTATCCCTTGCCCTTGTGGATTATAGGGCAGGCCTGTCATATGTTTCACTTGCATTTTGTGACAAAATGAGGCAAAACTCTTAGATGTATAGGCTGGCCCGTTGTCTGTTTTCAATGTATCGGGCTTGCCCCCAAGTGGCCCAAGCTTCAAGGCAGTGGGTAATGACATTGTAAACCCTTTCTCCAGAAAGAGGTGTAGCATGCATTACCCCAGAACATGTATCAATGGAGACATGCACATACTGAAGTTTTCCACAGGATGGAACATGGGTAACATCCATTTGCCAAATTTCAAGTGGAAAAATGCCTCTGAGATTAACTCCTATTTTCTGAGCAGTCAAGAATTGCACACAAGCAGAACAGCTTTTCACAATATTCCTAGCTATCTCCCTAGAAATTTTAAATTTAGTTCTTAAAACCGCAGATGAAACATAGTATAAGCTATGAAACTCTCGTGCTTGTGTTTCAGAGTCCAATACCACAAAAGCACGCATTGCCAGATCAACTTGTTCATTGGCTTTTGCCATAGGACCAGGTAACAAAGAGTGAGCTCGGATATGGGTAATATAAAAGGGATTAGATTGATGCAAGATCTCACCTCTTATTCCTGCTAAAAGTGAGGCTACCATACTAGAGGGTTTAATATAGGAAACAATTTCTAAATTTTTAACAGCATTCACCACATATGATGAATCAGATACCAAATTAAAAGACTCAGGAAACCTATTAAAAACCTCTAAAACTACTTGGCATTCTACTATTTGGGGATCATTTGGACGGCACTCAACAGTTACAGGTGAGCCTCTTTGCATCATGTAGGCTCCCTTCCCAGTCTTAGACCCATCCATGTAGATGGTTAAGGCATTGCTTAATGGTTGCTCCCTTGTGATCCGAGGAAACACCACAGGCTGCTGAACTACGAATCTTAAAAGTTCACTCTTGGGCAAATGATTATCAATTGTACCAGATAAGGCACAAACCAATATAGCCCACTCTGAGGTAGTGGCAGCCAATATCTCTACTTGTTCTTTTGTGTAAGGGACTATAAATCGATCAGGTGTCTTGGCAAAATATGTAAAAGATTGTTTAATGCCTAATAATGCAACCTCAGCCGTCATGGATGGATAGTGAGACAAGGTTCTCATCCCTGTAGATTTAGTATGAATCCACAGTAGAGGCCCTTCTTATCAAAGAACACCAGTTGGAAAGCCTAAAGTTGGGAGGATACACATCCAAATGGACTTGGATTCATCACAGTGCACCAACTGTGCTCTAGTAATTGCTTGCTCTACCTTTTGAAGTGCTATTTGAGCCTCTGGGGTTAGCTGGCATGGGGAATTAAGATCTGGATTTCCCTCTAGAATATCAAATAAGGGTTTAAGCTCAAAGCGAGTTAATTTCAAATATGGCCGAATCCAATTTATATCCCCAAGCAATTTTTGAAAATTATTTAAAGTCCTTAAGCAATTGGTCTTAATTTCTACCTTTTGTGGTCTAACATGTGCATTCTGAATAATAGCTCCTAAAAATTCAATAGCTCCTCCCTTCTGTATCTTCTCCGGAGCAATAAATAAACCTTTATCTTTTAATTCCTTGGTTAACAAACTTAACGCTAATTCTAACAATTCCATAGAAGGGGCTGCAAGCAAAATATCATCCATATAATGTACAATTCTAACATGGGGAAACTTATCTCTTACTGGCTGTAAAGCTCTATCTACATAAAGTTGACACATTGTAGGACTATTGGCCATACCTTGAGGAAGAACAACCCAGTGATATCACTTATCGGGCTGTTCATGATTAATAGAGGGTAAAGTAAAATCAAATCTTTCCTTATCCTGACTATTTAGGGGAATGGAAAAGAAACAATCTTTAATATCTACCGCCACAACAGACCAGTTCTTTGGAATAGCTGTTAAAGCTGGTAGACCCCCTCTGAATGGGTCCCATGACTTGCATTTGTTGATTTATGGCACACAGATCATGAAGTAAATGCCATTTTCCTGATTTCTTTCTGATAACAAATATGGGAGTATTCCAGGGAGACGGCGAGGGCTTTAAGTGCCCCAGCTGTAACTGTTCCTGAACCAACATAGAGGCTGCTTCCAATTTTTCTTTCAACAGAGGTCACTGCAGTACCCACACAGGTGCAGTGGTCATCCACGAGATAGGAATCATAGGCTCAGTAGCCCCTGTGAAAAACCCAAACTTTGCTGATTGGTGTTTCCTTGAGCCTCTATTGGTGTGGTAATGCCTTGTAAATTACACCCTAACCCTTTGCCAGGAACAAACCCTGATCTAATCATGATATTTTTTGCTGTGTCAGAATAATCATTAGTAAGCTTAAGATTCGTTTGACTCTGTATATCCCTGCCCCATAGATTGATTGGCAGTCCTTCAACTACAAAAGGCTGAAACTTCCCCTTTTGGTCCTCTGTTTTCCATGTCAATTCCTTAGAGCTAATTCTAGGGGCATCTGTGTAACCTAAACCTTGCAAGGTCTGCAAAGATGTTTGAAGTGGCCGTGATCGTGGCCAATCTCTAATTGTAATTATACTTCTGTCTACTCCAGTATCTACCAATCCTTGAAATTTTCTCCCTTCTAGTATAAGATCAAGCATAGGGCGGTCATTAAGAGATAGTGACAGAAAAGCCAAATCAACTCTGGTGGATCCAAAGTCCTTGGATCCCCATTTTTCTGAGCATGCGGGGTAATTATCATGGAAAGAGGGCAAGATTAATAATTGTGCAATGTGATCACCAGGGGTTATGGTAATTATCCCTCGAGGGGATTGACACATTACTTTGATGACTCCAGTATAATCTGGATCAATAACTCCAGGCATAACATTGAGTCCCCGTAAGGTGGAAGAGGAACAGCCTAACACTAGCCCAACTGTCCCTTTTGGGAGTGGCCCTTGCATGTCTGTGCCTAAGGGTTGTATTCCCATGCCTGTTGTTAGTACCATTCTGGAGGTGGCATGGAGGTCCAACCCTGCGGAGCCTGACGTGGCTCATTGTGGGGCCTGAGTGGTTGGAAATTCACTTCCTCGTGAGCCCCAAATATTTTCGGGCCCTGGGACCAAGGGCCCGCTACCCTGTTTTTTGGACTAACTACGTGGGCAGCAGGTTGAATGGGTTGCCCATTAATGTCTTTAACAGACCTACATTCATTGGCCCAGTGTTTACCCCTTTTACATCTTGGACATGTCCCTGGAGTCTTCACTCCTTGAGGCGGTTTTGTCCTTGTCATGGGGGAAGCCTCTTGGCACTATCTTTTAATATGCCCAGGCTTGCCGCACCGAAAACACACCCCACTGCTGTTAGAACCTTTATTACTTCGAGAAGTAGCCATCACAGCAGCAGCGAGTCCCGCATTTGACAAAGGTCCTCTGATTTCTTGGCACGTTTTCATCTAATATTCTAAGTCCTTTCCTTTGTGTGGGGTGATAGCCCTATGACACTCTTTTGTACACTGCTCATAAACTAATTGCTTTATTAGCAGCAGTGTGGTTTCCACATCACCAAAAATTCATCCCGCTCCATCCATCATGCGAGCTACAAAGTCAGAAAATGGTTCAGTGCTACCCTGTATTATTTTGGTTAGGTTCCCTGAGACCTCCCCCTTATTGGGGAGGCCTCGCCAAGCCTTCATATTGATGGTGTTTATTTGATTATAAACTTCCACAGGATATGCTGTCTGATTATTTACCCATTGCCCTTGCCCTAACAGCATATCTGCACTCCATGCAGGCTGCCCATTGGCAGTGTTCTCTCTGGCCTGACTATGTGTCAGATCAGTCACAACTGACTTCCAGTCTAAATATTGCCCCATAGTTAAGCAGGCTCTGGCAATATCTTGCCAATCAGTGGGTGTTAAAGCATTGCGTGTAAGGCACTGCAGCAACATGATGGTATAGTTGGCAGCTACACCATCTCTTTTTGCTGCCTCTGCAAGGTCTTTAATAATCTTATGGTCAATTTCTTCATAATATCGACCACATGTGGCTGGATCCTCAAACACTGGGAAGGCTGTGGTTGTCCTAGACCACACTTCCTGGGGAATGAATGTACATCCCAACTTTTTCCCTAAAGGAGGGGGAGCAGTAGCTCTAACCTTTGCGGGATTGAAAGGTGGTGACCAACTGAGCGGTGGAGGATTGTAGTGTTCTTGCTCATAGGCTGCAGCTGCCTCCCCTACATCCTCCTCCTCCTCATGGTCTAGCTCATCTTGAAATATATATAAATCTTTAAATTCATCTAGGACTGGGTACAGTCCTGGTACTGGTGCTGAATTTTTCTTTTCTTTTTTCTTTTTCCTAGGTCTATCCTTTGTAGTCCCTGCACCTCCATTTTCTGATGCACTATCCTGGCATATACTGAGAGCCTTACGTCCTTGCTGAATAATGTCCTCATATTTCCCATCCTTTAGGCAATAATAGATCATACGCCATAGCAGAAGGGTGCCTTGGGAAAGTGTTTCCTCAGTATTACTTTTCTCTAGATCCCTGCTGAGTTTTTCCCACGATGAAATAGTCAAACTGCCTGACACCCCGAACCACGGAGCACTGCTTTTGATATTTTCCAGCAACCGATTTATGGCTCTGCGAGAAAGCTTTAGCCCTCGGCTACTTAATATAGCCTGAATAGGTTCATGGAACTCGGTCGTGGAGTTGGCAGACAATTTGTTCCCCATCTTGCGCACTGATCTACAAGTGACTTACATACACACGTCTGATTTATCGCACAGCCAGGGAAGGCACTCCTTGCCATGTTGATGGCACCACAGCCACACGCAGGCAAGAAAAATCAGGACAACTAGGATGAAAAAAACTGCAGTGAAGATCTCAGGCTGCAGACCTCCCAGGAGCACCCGCATATCTGGATGGACTACTTACTGACGGTCCACTCTGTGTGTCGAGTTCTGAATTGGTCTTCTCTGTGGGGCGCGAAGATTCCCGGGTTTCGGCACCACTTGTGGCGAGCCGCTTTCTGGCCTGCAGAATGACGAGTCACCATGTGCACGATTCTTCTCGGATCACACTTTATTGGAGTACAGCTCAGTTGAGAATGGTGGAAAGAAGACCCCGAGCCTGAGATGCAGCCTGCTTATATAGGGAAGCCGGGACGCGTGATTGGTCCCAACGTAATGCCTCATTAGCATATAGCTGGTGATTGGTCCAAAATAATGGCTCATTAGCATATTTGGGGATCGCATCAGATAGGTCACTACTCAATGCCTAATTAGCATAGAATGTTCCAGCAAGTTGTGCAAGGGCCAACCGCACCCTACAGAATATGAGCCTGCACTTTCATGTCATGTGTGACTTACAAAGTATTAAGTATGATATAAAGTTGAATATTGGTAGGTTGCAAAATCACAGGTAGGGGCTAGAAAGTTGGCTCAATAGTTAAGAGCATGTGCTCCTTTTGCAGGACACCTGAGTTCAATTCTTAACACCCCTTTCTGGCAGCTCATACCTGCCTCTAATTTCCACACCAGGGAATTTGTCCACTTATTTAGGCCTTCAAGGATATTACTCTCATGCCCAAATGTACACTCAGACATGGGAACAAATATACAATAAAACAATAAATGAAATAAAATAATACATATATGTATATATCATAAAGTATCTTTTTCTTTGATTGGATCAAACTGTTTGGAGATGTAATATCCAGATGGTTTCCCCTGGCTCTTGGTACCTAGGAGCATAAAGTAGAAGACTGTGGTACTATAATAATGGGTAAAGAGAGTTGGATAATTCACATAGAGAACCAAGTTCAAAATAGACTCACTAGATGTTCATAGGGAAAAAGATGCTCAATGCCACTTAGTTCTATATCCTTTATAACTACTAAACTCAAGTTCTAGGACAGAGAAATAGTGCATTAGAAATCACTGAAAGCCAGAGGTGACTGAGCATCCTATGTACAGCTCCACTATTTTTCATTACAGTTGTTTCCCAGACACCTTGTAGATGCCAAAACCCAAGGATAGTCAACTAACTTACATACAATTCTGCAATATTTGCATATATGTATATATATTCTGATATGTACTTTAATCTACCTCTGGACTCCTTATAATATCTAACACATTGTACATATTATATAAATAAGTGTTATACTAAATTATCTATGAAATATGATAAAAAGGCTAGCTGTCTTCAATACAAATGCAACTTTTGTTTTCAGAGCTTTCAGTCTGCAGTTGGTTGAACTTCAGGAAGCCAAATCATATTGTTTTGCCTAGACACTATTTGTCTAGAATTGTTTCGTAAAGAAGATAAAATGAGAGAATGAGTATTAAAACTGAGCATGTATCAAAATCACTTGCCAAGCCCTTCCCCACTATTCTTGATTCAAGAGGTCTGGAGTGTGGCCTAATAATTCTCATTGTGACCAAATTCCTGGTGATGCCGTTATGCTCATCTGGGGACCCTGATGTCATGATAAGCATCCAAAATCTGAGAGTTAGTTTCTAGTCATTGACCACTAGTCTTTCAAACTTAAAGAATTCTCATTAAGTTATATCAGATGAAGATAGCATCTTCAGAAGATAGCAGAGGGACTGGAGAGATGGCTTAGTGGTGAAGAGCACTGACTGCTCTTCCAGAGCACCTGGGTTCAATTCCCAGCACCTATATGACAGTATGTAGCTGTCTGTAACTTCAGTTCCAGGGGATCAAATGCCCTCCCCTGGCCTTCACAGGAATCAGAAACACAAATGTTGTACAGAAATACATGCAGACAAAACATCTGCACATAAAATAGAAATAAATAAGTTAGATAAAATTTATTTCCAGTGCTAAGGCAAAAGGAATAAAAACAGAGGGATGAATGAGTATTGATATCTCTGACATTTGTGTTGAGCTAATGAAAATATGTAAAATCAGAACGTGTGTGACAACGGTAAGTGCCAGGCAGGAAGATAAAGAAAAAGATAATAATAGAGGGTTGGTATGACTGAGTGTGGTGGAATGTTTTTTGTATGATGTAAATAAAGAACTGTTTTGGCCCATGCACGACACCGTAGAAGTGGGTAGAAAATCAGAGGCAGCCAGGTAAGAGAAAGAGGGTAGAGTTAAGCCAGTCTCTATCCAGCCACCCCGGAAAAAGCAACATATAAAATTCCAGGTAAACCATGGGCTGTGGGCCACATGGTGGAAAGATAAATGAGTTAAATTAAGATAAAAGAGCTGGCTAATAATGTGCTTATGATATGGGCCAAACAATATTAAGTTAATATAAGCGTGTGATTCATTTCTTTGAGAGACAAAAGCCACTGCGAATCAGGTTCCAACCGCTGCACGTGCCAGGTCACAAACCTCCCGGACCCAAAACGGCCCAAAAAATACTTACTACAACAACTGAAAGCATGCTATAAGAACTGAAGGAGTGAGGGAACTGTCTGAGGCATTCATATTGAACATTTCCCAGTACAGGAGGCAGGAGCTCATGCAGTGTGTTCAAGATGCAAAAAGTCAGTGAAGCTGAAAGCTCATGAAGAAGTCATAGCACTGTGGGAGTAGGGACTCAGAAGTCACAAAGAAAAAGTTGTAAGGGTGATACTTCAAAATCATTGTTATATTGAAGGTCATTATAAGAACTCTGAGTTTGCTTGTTTTTTTTTTTTTAATAGAGAATATCATCAATGGAGTGCTTATTCAGGTGGTACATCTATGTCACTCTTTCCTCCAAGGATCAAGAACTATCACAAAGGAGAGAGCAGAAGGATTGCAAGAGTTGGAGTAGGGGGCATCCAGAGTGAGACAGTGTCTTCTACATATGGCAGGACATCTTTACTTATCAACTCTCAACAGCTATGGTTCCCTGCACACAATTAAGCCAGTCAACATTCTAGGACTGCAGGTTCTGGGGTTTTAGTTCCCATCTCTAGATGAAAGAACTATTGACGTTTGATGGCTTCTTGGGGAGGAAGAGTCAGTTTTCTTCAAGGGTGTAGCTGCAGGTAGATTAATTATGCTTCAGTGGATGGCCACACATCCACGAGTACATGGGTGGCACAAATGGGACTTGATGGTGACTCAAAATGTACAGGAAGTTGGGAAGGATGAGGCAGTAGAGAGTAAATTTAGGAAGCGATAGTGGGAGAAGTGGTATAAATGTAATGAAAATTCGTTGAATAAAATTATCAAAGAATTAATAAAAATGCTATTTTTTTAAAAAAAAAAAAGAGCTTTGACTTTAAATTGAAAGGAAAGTCCAAAGAGAATGTCACACTCTCATTTACATGTTAAATAGTGCCAATGATGCTTAACATTGTCCATCTGACAGAATCTACTGAGGTAACAAATCTCAGGGTATTTCTAGCTTGGGTTATTTGAGATGAGGAAGATCTGTTCTACATTTTGGTAATACTATTCCCTAGACTAGGATGCTGAACTAAATACAAAGAAAAAAGTGAGTTGAGAAATGGCATTTCCTGCTGTCTAGTTAACTGTAAATACAGACAAGGCAGCTCCATAGGTGGCTGCGGCCACACCTTCCCAGCCATGATTGGATGTACTCTCTGGAAACCAGAGCAAAAAGGTACTTCACCAAATACTCTGTTACATCAATAAGAAAAGTAATTGATACATAGGCTCTATGACTGTTGGATTGAGAACCAATTCCTGGCTGGGAAAAGATATAAATAAATTAAACCTTTTTGTTTTAAGAATGAGGAAGTACTCAAAGAATCTAGGTGAGTGCTGCTGCTGCTGCTGCTGGAGCCTTTGACCTGAAATTTAGAGGGAACTTGCTGATCTGCATCAAGACTGGTTGGGCAGGAATATAATAGAAAGAAGTGAATCAAAGACCACCCAAAAAGCTTTTGAAAGTATGGAGTTTTCTAGGATGCATTGTTGTGGACACGGGCTGCTACAAATTGGGGAAACAGTGAGTGTGAAATAAACACTTCTACTTTAAGGATGAAAATAGAAAGATTATATAGGTGGCCTTCATTTGATTAAGGTCACATCATGTTTAAATGTCTAAGTTAGAACAAAAAGCAAACCACACCTTGCCTAGAAGCCCATGACTTCTCTGTGGAGTCATCAGTGGTGTTCCCTAAGAAGGGAACTGGAGCCAGAAGTTGCAACAACAGGCTTTCCTGTTACTATTTGGAGCATATCTTCATTCTTCTTGTCCCACCTGTTCACACTCCATCCAGGGGTCAGAAGCCAAGGAGCTGTTAGCCTGAAAAGGCCAGCTGATGTTTTTGGTTTGGCTCCTGAAGTTTTAAAAAACACAATTCCCATTTGCATGTCTTTAGGCTGGGTTTGTACTTTCTAGTTCAACCAAAGTGCACATTCCACTCCCTCTGACCCAGTGCAGCACATTTGGGTCTCACCTGCCTAGCCCCAGAAACCATTTGAATTTTCAGCCAGAGGGTCACATCAATGATCCAATGGGAATGTAATAGGGAGAAAATATTTGTGATTAAGAGAACATGAGCTGAGACATAACAACACACCCAACCCTGTCATTTATTATTTACATGACTTGGGCAAGTTTGACTTCTATTTCTGTGACTGTCATATAAAGAGAATAGTGTCCATGTTGAATGACTGACTATTCCCTAGAACATATACAGCGGCAGATACGATTGTACAGCAGTGATCAGTAGTCTATATTTTCAGTAGATGGTCAGATATTTTAGTGATGTACCAGGTGGTCTCTCAAGACAACTTTGCCTTACTTATGTAACATGAAAATAGCCCTTGAAAATACCACAATGACTCATCCTGGTAAATAATGTCTCAAAAAAATTGCATGTAGAAATACACAAACAAGGCATAAACCTTCATTGTCAGTCTCATTTATAAAGTGCTGTAACTTGAATGGACACAACTTTCTCACATTTGTATACCAATGCTAGTCCATATAGTAGTAGTATTTGGAGTTCAGGGACCTTGACAGGTACTCAGGACTGAAGGATAAAGTATACAAGAATGTAATCCTTACCTCATTAAAAAGTACCCCTGAGAGATCACAGCCCCTTCCACAAAATAAGGACACAGTGAGAAAAGTGGCATCTGTGAGGATGATGACCCAAGCCAGACACTGACTTTGGGAACCTTGGACAGGACTTTTCAGCATCCTGTAAGAAAATAAGAGGACTAAATATTTAAGTGCCTGGTTATTATTCACTGGTTGATCGACTTTTATGTGTGAGATGCATAGTGTGTATGAGTGGAGGCCACATGTTAGCTGTCAAATGTCTTCTTCTATCATTGTCTACATTGTTATCCTTTTTTGAAATCCCCACACCTCTTTTGGGAAGTGATCCTCACCTTAGTTTTGAGACAGAGTCTCTCACTGGATCTGAATCTGGCAGTCTGAGCTGAACTGGCTGGCCTACAAGCCTCTAGGATCAGCTTATATATATGATCCCAGTGCTAGGATTACAAAATGCATTCCACCTCATCTGGGGTTTTACATGGCTATTGGGTATCCAAACCCAGGTTCTCATGATATATGGCAAGTCCTTACTGACTAACTCGTTTCCCCAGCCAGAATTTTTTGTTTTTATGTCCTTTGGAATGTTGAATTTTTGTTATAGTAATTTGAGATGACCAAGATACAGAACATTTACTGTGCTGTTCCCAAAATGTACCACTGCCCCCCTTATCCTGCCACTTTCCTCGATGCCTTCCTGATGTGGGATGTCTTTATGCTGTAAATAAACAAACTGTCTTGGCCTGTGGCAGGCATTTTAGAAGTAGGTGGGGGAGTGGGGTTGGAGCATAGATAGGGGAAGGACGGCGGAGTCAAAAGGAGACTCTATCTAGCCCATGAAGCAAGATATAACAATATAGGTAAGCCACAGGGCACATGACAAACAGATTAATGGAAATAGGTTGAATTAAGATGAAAGAGCTATCCAGCAATATGCCTGAGCCATAGGCCAAACAGCATGAAATCAATATAAGCCTTTGTGTGATTATTTGGGGCTAGTCGGTCTGGGACTGCAGGTCTGTGGGTCTGGACCACCAGCTGAATGGGCCAGAAACCTCATTCTAGCCCTGCCTATCAGCTTCAGTCACAGAACATACTGTTTCAAATAAGTAACCAGTACCCAGCACTCCTTTAAAGTGTCCCTATCAAAAATAAGGAAGAAGGAAAAAACTTTAGTGGCCTCACTTAATATAAGATGGAGCTACTGAAAATTCTTTTCCTGGGAAGAGAAGAATCCCAGGAGGCATGGTATTCTTTGGCCTAATGTCAAGTGAGTGTAAATTAAACAGTGTTCATCCTTAGACTTCTAGAATCTCAGGGAACCAACAGCTTCCAAAATGTTCAAGAACTCCTGAGTGAAGTTTGCATCATGGCTTGGTTACCACCTCTGAGAGGGTAGAAAGCTTTCTGCCCTTGGCACTGAAGGTCAACTCTGCCAGCACATTTCCCATCCTTGGACTTAATCACAGCTTTGATTTGCAGGCCATGAGGGAGATGTTGCTGGGTAGTTCCCACTGAGCTATTTTTAGAACTTGGCATTGGAATGAGAGAGAGTGTGTTAGCCAGCTATAACACTGCCCATTGCTGACCTGGTCTCTACGTAAGCCCTGTAGTTAACTTAGGTCATTTCCTCTTGCAATTCGCCAGAGTTAGACAGTCCCAGAAGCCCCAAAGACAGCAGATACAGAGAATGTTGATTGATATCTTCATTTTCCTCAAGAGGTGACTTCTTTTCTTTTCCCCCACTTTCATCTCCAATGATCTGAAATCAAATTTCAAAACAACTTAGATTTTTTGACAGGAAAAAATACAGAAGCTAAATTATTGAATCAAAAGACAGAACTTTGAAAGAGATCAAACTACTGAAGCTTATAAAAATCAAAACTACTGAAGCTTATAAAACTTCGCTGCATCTTTAATTTTTACATAGATATTAGCCAGTTTGTTTCTAACTCACAATGAAAAAACAAAACTCAGCAAGTGCCATTCTGTTTCCTCACCTTGCATTCATGCTCAAAGACCACAGTCCTAATCATGTGGTTCTGGGTGCAGATGGGTAAGAGAGGACACATCCTGAGTTGTACTATGACACTGGTCATGGTGGGCACCATTAAATATCTTCCTGATGGGCTGCTCCCATCAGTATATGTACCGGAAAGTTTCACGGAGTCTTGAACTTCAAAGAGCCCTGTACAAGTTCACTTTTCACTGCTTTTGATAAAACAGCTAAGAAAATTAACTTAAAAGTAAGTGAGGTTAATTTAGCCTGTTTTTCATTTGCAATAAGTGGATTTCATTTTTTTCAGGTGAGCAGATGTGGGGTGGGGGCATCCTGTCATTGAACTTGTGGAAGAGCATAGCTGCTCAGATTATGATGGCCAGGAAGAAAAAGGAAATGGAAAGGCTCCCAGGTCCTGATATCTGCAGTGAAAACATATCCATAATCACCTGCCTTCCTTTGGTTAGGTCTTATCCTCTAAAGGTCCCATTGTCTTCAAGTAAGACCATCAGCTAGTCTCCAGAGTGTGAAAGATAGACTTCCAGGCAGACAGATATCAAAATCATCATTGTAGCCTTCACAAAAGCAAGAGCTCCATTTTGCTGATTCTTGTGCTTTTGGGGGAAAATGTCTCCTCTTTGATAGATTTATTTTGGTGACTCCTTTTGGTCTTCACTTTGAAATTTCCTCATCAATGGCTCCCAATTTTATTGTAAACAAATAATAAACAGCTTTGAGAGACTGTTCATTGGGGTAAGACTCCTCTGTTCAAGAAAGCTTGAATATGTGAGTTAAGATTCCTCAGAGTCCACATAAAAGCCAGGTGTGATGGCAAACATCTGTAACCCCAGCACTTGGCAGGGGGGAACAGAGACAGTTGGGTACCAAGGATTTGCTAGTCTGTCAGTCTAGCTGGAATGGTGAGGTTCAGGATCATGGAGAGACCCTGTCTCTAAAACTCAAGGCAGAGAACTGACTGAGGAATGATATTCCCATATCATCCTCTAGAGTCTACACACAGCCCCAGTCGACAAACTGGGCCACATTTACACCCCATGTATAATTAACTAATTAATTAATTGAAAAATAAAGCATTCACCTCTGAGTCCAAGTAATAAAGGAAGATGATTCTCTCTTAGGACTCTATGCTATCCACACAGCCGTAACATTTTCTAACAGTGTTAGAATTCACCTGCATGAAGAATGACAACTGATAAGCAAAGAGGAGATTCAGTTTGCTAGGGTCTGATAGCATCCCCTAAAGTCTTATGATAAAAAACAGCTACAGGGTGGAAAGTGTTTTCTCCTGGGCTGTGTTTTGGGCTTGGAGGCTTTGCATTCATGAATGTGTTCAGTTTAAAATAAAATTTCTGGACAAATGGGTTCTTTCCTTTTATCTCCCACATAACTTCACTTATATTGGCCTCTGTGTCTTCTGCTCTGTGAGGACAGAGGGATAAGAAAGCCCTCTGCAGGTCAAATACCAATGCTTTGATTTTATATTTTCCAGCTTCCAGAGCTGTGAGGAAAAAAAAATCTGTTTTTTTTTTTTAAAGAAAAAAAGAAAAATCACCCAATCTTAGGTATCTTGTTACAGCAGCATAAAGCAGTCCAAGAGAACCAGTAACAGGGTCCCCAAGGGCCTCTGCCGTCTTTTCTAAATTGATATGCAGCCAGTAATGACCACCACGGTAAGGAAACTGGAGGCGGAGTTGTACAGCATATCTTGGAAAGAGGCATGCTTTTCTGAACCCTGGCTAGTTCTCCCAGTGACCTTTACAAGATCTCAAGAAAACACCCTAAGACCAAACAAATCAAACTAGGAAAACCTATCTAACCACCATGTTTTGCCTCTTATCACATCAAATACTTTCTCAATGAATCAATTGGAATTATATGTCTAAAACATAATTTACATTCATAAATGTCCAGTGATGTTCTGCCATTTTTATGGTAAAATCCTGGATTCTCAGGGATTGGATAATAGCTTATTTGATGAAGTACTTACCTGACAAATGTAAATACCTACATTAAACTTCCAAAATCTGTGGGTTGTTATTGTTTGTTTGTTTGTTTGTTTGTTTAAAGCCATGTGCTACGGCATGCATTTGTAAACCCAGAACTAGGGGGATGGAGACAATCCCTGGGGCTCAGTGACAGGCCAGCCTGCTCTTAGTTTGGTTCTCAGACATTGAGAAACTCTGTCCTAAGGGAGATGGACCATATTTCTGAGAATAATACCTTCAAACACACACCCCTGGACTCTTGTCCTACCTTCATCTACTCACGTTTTCCCTTCCCTTTATCTTCTAGTCATTCTCTTTCTGTTTGCCTGGCACATCACACTCCTCCCTGTCTTGGAAACATGATGATGTTCTGTCTGTCTTGTTCCTCTCCCGAAGATCTTTCATGACTGTATCCATCACTCACTCATGACTTAGAGATACCTTCTCAAACACATAATCCAAAACCAACCTCACTCCTCTCTGCTTGTTTACCCTACTTTGCTTTTCTTCACTGTACTACTTAAAATCTAGAATTGAAGTCAATCTTATTCTTCTTCATCTCGGCAATGTCTTGAAAATGGCTGACAGATAAAAGATGCTCAAATGATATTTATAGCATTAATAAATGTGAAGAGAAGTTTGATCAATTGAAAAATTGTGTTAGTCTTTGGTGCTTGTTCACTGAACTTCTTTTGTAACAGCATTCTAAAATTAAATGTTTGTCAGATGGTATGGACTAGTTTAAGCATGCTGATAGTGGAAATATACAAATATTTTGGTGTGAAATAATAAGTTGTCAGTGGACTTGGATTTACTTGGTTATACCTACCTACACTCACCATGATTCTGTGATTCAGCTGATACCTGTTACTGAGCAGAGGACTCCCTAAGTTTTCTGTCCATTCCTATAGCCACTGTTTATTTTAATGGCCGATATCTAATAAGCACTCATTGTGAAACTTCTGAGCTGTAACCCCTAATGGGTAGATACACTATTAATGAAGATGCTGCATGGAGGGCGGGTATCTGGTCACTAAATGAAGAGATAATGAGAAATAAATTAAAAAGTAAGCAATCGAACAGCTTCTTGAAGCCTAGAAGAGCTATCTTCCAAAGTGGAGAGAGAAAATTTGCCCCATCATTCTACTTGGGAAACAATAAAAGAAAAAATCTGGAAAATCACTATGAAGCACACACTTGCTCTTTGCACTACCAATACCACATGAAGAGAAGAGTAATTATGTATTCGAATATCATTGCTGGGAAAAGCTCAGTATAACCCAGAGTTCAATACTCAAACACATTGGTTCCAGAGGAGATTGTCTTTCATGGTGGTATGACCTTTCTCCTCTACTGCCTTGTTTCTTCCAAAGGAAATCAGATACTGCATCTATTTCTCGGAATGGGATCTAATAAGGGTGTATTCTTGATTACAAAGCTACTACTGTGATCAGCATTTTCTTGTTAAGAAACCACATGAATTGAAACAACAGAAACCTGTAAATATGTCTCCATCTAATCACTGGACCAACAGCACATACAAAAATGGGAGTGAGTTTCTAGAGAGAAAAAAATTGATCTGAATGTATGTAAGCATCATGGTGGCTTTACGTTGTTTCCCCAAAGTCTGGATGGACACAGATAAACTCGTGCATCAACCCTGCCTCTGTGATTGTTTTTTCATACTTGTTCAAAACCATTCATTCTTCTTTAGTGAAATGGATGAGAATATCAAAATCAAGTCAATATTCTCATACCCATAATGTGAGGTCCCAGCTGCTAAATCTACACTCCCACATTGTGTTCCCATAACCTATTAATCTCCCTTAATATTCCTTTGGGGGGAGGTGTTGATGAGATTGTAGGTAATTTTATCTCTTTTCTGTCCTTTCCTCCCACCCTTCCTTTCCTCTCTTTCTTTCATTGTTCAGCAATGGAAATTGGCTTTGTTAAGAGGATTCTCTTTGTCTTTGGAAAAGCATTCATCTTTAGAATTTCTTTTCTTTCCTTTTCTATTTGTCTACCCTTGGAGGGCCTAGCTCTTTGTTCTATGGTTCCCCAGGGACTGTTATTGATTCATTGTGCTCTGCAGAGATCCAGGCAGCCATCTCTGTGAGACTCCTCCTCATATTCCTCATCTCCTTGCTCATACAGACTCCTTTTCCCCAATCTTCAGCTGTAATCCAGTGTTCATTCATGGATCTCTGCCTCCACCTCCATTACATTCCATGTAAGTTCTGTGATGACACTTAGAGTGGTTAGTCACTTGATTATGGGGAAAGTCCTGTTTAGGCAGCCCCTTCTTTATTGGTTGGGGACCTATCCAGAAATATCCTGCAGGTTCTTGGTGTTTTCCCTAGCAGCCAGTCTCTTTCCAACCTTGCATTGACTTCCTCTATCAAGATATCCATCTCTATTTTCTCTTTCTTTGTTCCATCTCTCACTCAACCATCTCCTTTACTCAGGAGTTGTTTCCACCTCTCCTTGGTCGCTACATGCTACGGTCCCAATTTGCTAATGAGATCTTCTCTATTTTGTCTTCCTAGGGGAATCTCTGGATGTCTCACTTAAGATCCTTCTGATCTCAAGCTGTTCCAGGGTTGTGGTTTGCAGCTTGGGTATTCTTTGCTTTTTGTCTAAAATCCACTTATAAGTGAGTACATCCCATGCCTTTCTTTCTGGGCTTGTGATACCTCACTGAGGAGGATATTTTTCAAATCTATCCATTTTTCTGCAAATTTTAGGATGTCATTCTTTTTTACTGCTGAGTACTCCATTGGGTAGATGTACCACAGTTTATTTATCCATTTTTCAGTTGAGGGGCATCTACATTGTTTCTAAGTTCTTGCTATTACAGATAATGCTGCTAGGAACATAGTTGAACTAATGCCTTTGGGGTATGAATGTGCATCCCTAGGGTATATGCACAATAGTGGTGTTGCTGGATCCTTAGGGAGATTGATTCCCAGTTTTCTGAAGTACCACCATAGTGCATTCCAGTGTGGCTGTATGAGTAGACATTCCTCCCAACAATGGAGGACAGTATCCCTTGATCCACATTCTCTCCAGCATAGATTATCATCTATGTTTTTTTTTTATCTTAGCCATTATGACAGGTGTAAGGTAGTATCTCAAGGCTGTTTTGATTTGCATTTTTCTTATGGCTAAAGATGTTGAGCAAATTTTTAAGTGCCTTTCAGCCAATTGTAATTTTTTGTTCAGAATTCCCTTTCTGGCTCTGAACCCCATTTTTACTTGGGATATTTAGGTTTTGGAGTTCTAGTTTCTTGAGTTCTCTATATATTTTAGAGATCAGTCCTCTGTCACTTGTAGGGTTGGTGAAAATCTTTTCCCATTCTAAAGGCTGTCATTTTGACTTATTGACTGTGTCCTTGGCTTTACAGAAGCTTCTCAGTTTCAGGAAGTCCCACTTATTGGTTGTTATTCTTAGTGTCTGTGCTACTGGTGTTATATTTAGAAAGTGGCCACTGGTGCCAATGCATTGGAGAGTATTTTCCACTATCTTTTCTATCAAATTCAGTGTGGCTGGGTTTATGCTGAGGTCTTTGATCCACTTGGATTTGAGTTTTGTGCAGGGTGATAAATTTGGATTTATTTGTATTTTTCTACACATTACCATCCAGTTATGCCAACACTATTTGTTGAAGATACTATCTTTTTTTCATTGAATATTTTTGGCCTCTTTGTCAAAAAATCTGTTGTTAATAGGCGTGTGGTTTAATGGCAGGGTCTTGGATTCAATTCCATTGATCCACAATTCTGTTTTTATTCCAGTACCAGGCTGCTTTTATTATTGTTGCTTTATAGTATAGCTTGAAGTTAGACATGGTAATGTCTCCTGAGATTCTTTTGTTGAGCAGGATTGTTTTGGCAATCCTGGCTTTCCTGATATTTTATATGAAGTTGAGTATTGTTATTTGAAGGTCTGTAAAAACTTGTATTGAGATTTTGATGGGGATTGCATTGAACTGGTAGATTGCTTTTGGTAAAATTCCCATTTTTACAATGTTGATCTTACCTATCCAGGAGCATGGGAAAACTTTCAATTTTCTGATATCCTCTTCAATTTCTTTCTTCAGTGACATAAAGTTTTTGTCTAACAGGTCTTTTTCTTTGGCTAGTGTTATGTCAAGATATTTAATGCTATTTGCAGCTATTATAAATGGTGATGTTTCCCTTATTTCTTTTTCAGCCCTTTTATCTTTAATGTATAGAAGGGCTATTGATTTCTTTGAGTTAATCTTGTATCCTGCTACATTGCTGAAAGTGTTTATCAGCTGTAGGAGTTCTCTGGTAGAATCTTGGGGTCACTTATGTATACAATCATATCATCTGCAAATAGAGATAATTTCATTTCTTTTTAAATTTGTATCCCCTTAATCTCCTTGTGTTCTCTTATTGCTTTAGCTAAAACTTCAAAAACTATATTGAATAGATAAGAGGAGAGGTTACAGCCTTGCCTAGTTCCTGATTTTAGTGGGATTCCTTTGAGTTTTTCTCCACTTAGTTTAATGTTGGCTATCTGCTTATTGTATATTGCCTTTAGTATACCTAGGCATTTTCCCTGTATTTCTGATCTCTCCAGGACTTTTATAATGAAGAAGTATTGGGTTTTTGTCAAAGGAGATGATGATGTGGCTTTATTCTTTCAGTTTGTTTATATAATGGATGACATTCATGGTTTATTGTATGTTGAACCATCCCTGAATCTCTGGGATGAAGCCTGCAAGATTGTGGTAGATGACTTTCTTTATATGTTGTCGGATTCGTTTTTTCTAGAATTTTATTGAATATTTTTGCATCAATGTTCATGAGGGTGATTAGTCTGTAATTCTCTTTGTTGCATCTTTGAGTGGCTTCGATATCAGGGTAATTGTGGCCTCATAAAAAGGGTTTGGTAATGTTCCTTCAGTATCTACTGTATGTAACAGTTTGAAGAGTATTGATATTGCTCTTCTTTGAATGTCTGGTAGAATTCTGCAGTGAAACCATCTGGTCTTGTGCTTTGTTTTATTTGGGAAACATTTAAGAACAGTTTCAATTTCCTTTGGGGTTGCAGGTCTGTTTAGGTCTTTATTCTGATCTTAATTTAATTTTGGTAAGTGGTATCTATCCAAAAAGCTGACCATTTCTTTTTTCCATTTTAATGGAGTATAAATTTTCAAATACAACCTGATGATTCTCTGGATTTCTTGGATATCTCTTGTTATGTCCTATTTTTAATTTTCTGATTCTGTTCATTTGGATTTCTCTCTCTCTCTCTCTCTCTCTCTCTCTCTCTCTCTCTCTCTCTCTCTCTCTCTCTCTCTCTCCTCTCTCTGCTTTTTGGTTAGTTTGGATAAGGGCTTATCTGTCTTGTTGACTTCCTCAAAAACCAACTCTTCAATTCATTGATTCTTTGTATTGTTCTCTTTGTTTCTATTGTACTGATTTCAGCCCTAAATTTAATTGAAATTTCCTGCCTTCTACTTCTTCTAGGTGAGCTTGCTTCAAATTGTTATAAAGCCTTCAGATGACTTGTTAGGTCTCTTGTGTGAGATTTCCCTTGGTTTTTCATATAAGCATCTAGTGCTATGAGTTTTCCTCTTAACACTGCTTTCATTGTCTCCCATAATTTGGAGTAAATTGTGGATTCATTTTCATTGAACTCTAGAAAGTCTTTGATTTCTTTATTAACTGATTCCTTGACCCAGAGGAGGTTCAATGTAGAGATGGTCAGTTTCCATGAATTTGTAGGCTTTCTGTGATTTTTGTTGTTGTTGACCTCTAACTTAAGACCATGGTAGTCGGATATGATACAAGAGATTATTCTCATTTTTTTTAATCTATTGATGTTTTCTTTATAACTGAGTATGTAGCAAATTTTAGAGAAAGTTCCATTGGGTGCTAAGAAATATGTATATTCCTTTGTGTTTGGGTGGAAGCTTCTGTATATATCTATTAAGTCCATTTGTTTTGTAAGATCTGTTAGACTCCTTATTTCTCTGTTGAGTCTCTGTCTGGTTGACACATTCAAGGGTCAAAGTGGGGTTTTGAAGTCTCCTACTATTAGTGTATGTGGTTTGATATGAGGTTTAAGCTTTAGTAGTGTTTCTTTTACATATGTAGTTGCCGTTGTGTTGGTGAAATAAATATTCAGGTTTGAGACTTCATCTTAGTGGATTTTTCCTGAGATGAATAATCAATATTTGTACTGATCTTTTTTATTGATTTCAGTTTGAAGTCTATTTTTTTAGATATTAGGGTGGCTGCACCAGCTAGTTTCTTGGGACCATTTGATTTGGAAAATCTTTTCCGAACCTTTTTCCTTAGGACTGTGTCTGTCCTTTAAGTTGAGGTATGTTTCTTGTATGCAGCAGAAGGATGACTTCTCTTTTTGTATCCATTGTGTTAGGGTGTGTCTTTTTATAGGTAAATTGAGTCCATTTATATTAAGGGATATTAATGACTAATGACTGCTATTTTCTGTTTTACTTTATTTTATTTTTTGATTGTGGCTTGTGTCTATTTCCCTTCTTTGGGATTTTCTCCTATGAGATTATAGATTGCTTGTGGTTTCATGCATGTATCTGGATTTCTTAGATTAGAGTTTTTCTTTTAGTGCTTTCTATAGGGCTGAATTTGTGGGTAGGTATTGTTTAAATCTGGTTTTTTTTTCATAAAATACCTTGTTTACTGCATCTATGGTGATTGATAGTTTTGCTGGGTATAGTAGTCTGGGTTAGCAGCCATGCTCTTTTAGCTTCTCTATAACTTCCGACCAGGACCTTCTTACTTTCATTGTTTCTATTGAATAATCGGGTGTTATTTTGTTGGATCTCCCTTTGTAGGTAATTTGGCCTTTTTCATTTGTAGCTCTTAATATATTTCTTTTTGTTCTATAGATTTTGTGGCTTTATTATGTGGCATGCAGACTTTTACGAGAGGTCTAATGTACATGATATTCTGTAAGCTTCTTATATCTTTGTAAGCCCTTCTTTAGGTTGGGAAAGTTTTTATCTATGGTTTTATTGAATATATTATCTGTGCCTTTGAGCTGGTATTCTTCTTCTTCTATTCCAATTATTCTCATGTTTGAACTTTTTATCATGTCCCAAATTTCTTGGACATTTTGTGTTATGGCATTTTTGGTTGTAATGTTTTCTTTGACTGATGTATCTATTTCCACTATTGTATCTTCCACTCAAGAGATTCTCTCTTCCATCTCTTGGGTTCTGTTAGCTATGCTTATATTTGTAGTTCTGGTTCATTTCTTCAGGTTTTTTATTTCCAGCTTTGCCTCATTTTGTGCCTTCTTTATTGCTTCTATTTCAATTTTTAATTCCTGGAAAGTTTCTTTCACCTGTTTGTTTTCTTTTTCTTGGTTTTCTTTGTTTTTCCCCCCAGGGATTTGTTAATCTCCTTCAATTTTTTGATTGTATTTTCTTCTATTTTCTTAATGAACTTTTATATCCTCTTTCAAGATTTCTATAATCTTCCTAAAGTTGTTTTTAAGGTTGTTTCCTTCTGTTTTCTCTTTATTGTTCTGTTCACGTCTTGGTGTTGTTGATCCACCAGCTTCTTCTAGTGGTACCTTGTTGTTCTTTATATTGTTACATGTATTCTTGCTCTGGCATCTGCCCTTGTTTTCTCAGTTAACTTTTAGTCAGCTCTTAGTCAGTTGTAGGTATGAGAGTTGTGTGTCTCCAGATGCTTCAGGGTTAGCTCTTAGTTGGCTCTTAGTTGACTCTTAGTCAGCTCTCAGTCCACTCTCTTAGTCAGCTTTCTTAGACTACTCTGGACCAGGGCATTGTGGGTTCCTCCTTCAATATTCTAATAAAGAAGTGATAAGTGACTTCTTGGAATTTCTTTCTTCTCTCAATTTCCTATTCCAGGTAGTGGACTAAACATTTGCTCTTGGTCACTCCCTCCTTGCCTTTAATGACTGAACATATATTCCAAACCCTATACCTTACAACTAGGTCCTACTCTGTGACTTGCAATTATTGATCCCTTTGAATGTGATAAGAGCTTTAGCATGGATCAGATTCTCTACATGTGCACCTGTAACACACCTAAACTGTCCACACTTTGCAGTTTTTCATCTAGAGTGGAATTTTTGATGTGATTATGGAATCCTCATTTGAAACATTTTTCCTTTAAGCATGGACTTTTAAGTGTTCTATGGCCAAGATCAACTTCCCCAATACTTCTTTGTCACTATTGTACCTACCTCTTCTTAAACTCTGTTTCCCAACCTGATCTCAAGTGCATCAGTCTCCCTTCAGCATTTTGGCTTGAGAATCTAAACATATATTATCCTCTAGCCTTTTCAGTTTGAAAGAATTTAGTCCACTCTGGTTAAAAAAAAATTACTGTGGAAATTTTGTCAATTGAAAGAGCCAAAAATTCTTCACAATTTTATTACTTACAACAGCATGCCTAAAAACCAAATGACAGAGCTTCTCTTTCTACCAATTGTTATTGTGCAAGAGTAATTTATTCACTGGTGGGTCAGAGACAGGCATTTATTTACTCCATCTTGTTACAAAAATTATGACTTTTGAGTATTTTTTAAAATATTTTTTTTTTGAAAAAAAAAACTTTCTCCGTTATATAGCATAAAACAAAAAGGACCGTAGGGAGTATAACATAAAGCCATTACTCTGTAAACTTTTCCAATTACATCTATTTGATTCTGAGTTTCTGTACAAATACAAATGGTAATGATATTGCTCATTCCATTTATAATTCAAATATTTTTTAATTGAAGGTAGTGTAAACCAAAAATGTGGTGTTTATTTCTTTCTCTCCTCCTACTTTTCCATTCCTTTCGTTCCTTTTCCTTCTTTTTTTGTCTACCCATATTTTTATCTCTATGACCTTCTTCCTTACCAACATATTTCTCTTAATGCATACTTTCCATAGGTAAAATAGTCAGTACATTATTGGAAGTGTGCATAATATTTTTATTCCACTGATACATATATGAGAAAACATATTTATATTTATATTCTTAAGGTTAGTTCAGAATTGCAGATGAAGCCACATTTTGTCAGCACCACTACCCCCCAAATAAAAACATAGAAAATGTATCCAAATCTCAAGCAGCTGCAGGAAGCTGCAGTCCACACTACATTTGCACTCAGCAAGAGAATCTACAAGAAGTAAGCAGATAGTTTCCACATGAAAAAGTTACGAAGAATTTAACTTGTAATGAAGACTCTGATAATCTCCAGAAATGAAAGATACTTGGATGATGGGGCTAAGGGTTGGCTATTTATGAGATCAAAGAATTCAGTTTTCTCTATAAATGAAAGACAGGAATACAAAAAGTCCACATGGACATTGTTATATCTGATAGCCAACAAAAGTTTAGACTTCATCTTTAAGTCATTAAGTGATGACTGTTAGTACATTTTAAGACCCTAGATTAGGCTTCCCAAACTTATAATTCTGAAGGATATTGAAAGATGAAACTCCTTCACTTATTTATCAGCAACACAAAGTACCTGTTATACAAATAGTGGTTAATATTCTGTGTGAAGACTGTGAACACTCTAATGTGTTCATGAAGAATCCCTGGACATCATTACATACAGAATCTGAATCAATTGATTTGAATAAAATGGAAATAAATTCTGCTTTTCTATGAAGTCTTCTTGTGTTCCACAGGCTACAATGGAGTGATAAGATTACAGAGAATTTCTGTATCAGCAGCACTTCACATCTGTAACAGATGACATTTAAAATGCCCTTCAATGATTCTCCTTTTCTGAAACTCCAACTCATATGTTGTGGTGGGAATGTTCTGTCAGGTGCCATAGAAATAGGCAGAGAAATTGAGGTTCAAATACAAAGAGTGCTGAGTTAGACAGACTCTCCATCCAGTCGCAAAAGAAGAAGTATGTAGGACTCAGGTGAGCTAGGCCATGCCATCAGCAATGTGGCCAGATAGATTAATGGAAATGGGATAAATTAAGATAAAAGAACTAGCTAGCAATGTGCCTGAGACATAGGTCAAACAAGATAAAATCAATATAAGCATCTGAGTCATTTTTTGAGAGTAAAAACAGCTGCATTGAGTCTGAACCTCTGGCCTGTGTGGGGTCAGAAACCTCGTACAACAGATAGCACCCAATGTGGGGCATGAACACTGGCATAAAGCCAAAATAAAACTTTAAAACACAAAAACAAAGCCCAAAGCAGCTTCAAAATTATATATCTAAATTGAGTCATAATAAAGAGATGCTGTGGTATTCAGGCTTTAATTTAATAATGGTGGGCAGGCCGCCTAACCCAAGGCCAATTTCCTAAAGTCAAAAGACTCAATTTAAGAAACAAATTGCAAGTGATTGATTTAAAGTTTCTGTTTATATTAAATGAAAAGAAAACAGAGTCAAAAACGGTTTTTTAGTAACGACATTTTCTTAAGTCCACTCTGTTTGCTGGCAGCAAACAAAGGCATGGCTGACACTTCTGCCATGTTAAAAAGCTGCCAAAAGATACAAAGTCAACAATCAGAACAATACTAACATTTTAAAAGCTCTTCTAATTAAAAAAATGTTTAAAGATTCACAATAAACACATTCAGATAAAAAAAAATCTTTACATGAGTTAAAATCTATATAAAAATGTATTGAAAAGGGATATAAAACCCCTTAAAAATAAAAAATAAAAGCCATATAAAAATGACAAATACAGAGTCTATATTATACTTATTATCGTGTTTTCTTTTATTTTTTAACTCTTAATGAGCTAACAGCAAAAAAAAAAAAAACCAATTGATTACAAAGGCTGTTAAGTTAAAGGAAGATATATTTTAAAGATATCTTGACTTTAAAATCTGTTTATAAAGATATGTTGCTTTAAAAAATTATATTTTTGTTTCCATAAAAGATCAAAACCTATAGATTGTTTCCAGACAAATGCAGTTTCATTTTCCAAGGCCACCTAAAAATTCTCTAATTAAAAGGTCAACTTCCAAAATGCCAATTACAATCATCCATCTAGGCTCAAGACTCTCATAATATTGACAATGCCCTTTAATCAGCAAAAAACAATAATATAAATTTCTACACCTAAGTTCCCAAAATATTACTTATAAATGTTTATTTTCATTATGAATAGTCATAGTCAGTCTCTTTAAAAAGGGGGGAAGAATATGATATAGGAATGATTTAAAAAGATAGATGTTGGTTTATTGATATAAAATTAAGGTCAATTTTGTTGTGCTGTGTGTATTTTTATACTCTTGTTTAAGGTATGATGTTTATATAACTCATTTAAAATTGTAATGTGTAATTATAATAACAAAAATAGGTTAAATTAAGGTAAAAGAGCTAGTTAACAATGTGCCTGACAGGCCAAATAAAATAAAATTAATATAAGCGTCTGAGTCATTTTGTGAGAGTAAAAGCGGCTGCAGTGGGTCTGAACATCTGGCCAATATGGGGTCAAAAACCTTGTACAACAATATGTAGACCTCTCCTCTTGAAGGTGAGCTGGACCTATAACTTACTTCCAAAGTTCTGAATTTGAGAAACATGATGGTACTTCTTTTCTGAGGTAAGTTAGAAGGAGATTTGCTCTTGCCTGGATTGCACTCAATTAGAAACTAACCACCATATATTGTAAACTCTCATAGGAGACACATAGTGAGAAACTTGGCTGAAATCTTTGTACAGCCAGAAGTTTCTGGCCTATATAGTCTGCAGCTTTATAGACACTTAGCCCCAAATAATGATGCAGAAGCTTATATTAATTATGTACTGTTTAGCTTATGACTCAGGTTCATTACTTTTTACCTCTTTTAACTTACCCTACCACTATTAATCTGTCTTGCCACATGGCTTGTGAATTACCTGTACTCTTGTTTTTTTTTTTTTTTTTTTTTTTTTTTTTTTTTGGAGTTAGCTCAGAGCATCTCCTCCTGACTCTGCTCTCTTTTCCTTTTATCCTTGCTTGTATTTTTCCCTGCTAAAACAACCTGTTTATTATCCAATGGTGATTAATAGCATATAGAAAGACATCCCACATCATCTTTGCCTAAATCTTCTTTGCAGCTTCAGAAGAAACATTTATCTAGAAAGATCTACCAAGGACAGGCTCAGATTTATTATAAGCATAGAGAAACAGCGATTTAATAAATACTTGTTATTGTAAGCACCTAATATTACAATAATTTGTTAGGAAGAAATAGATCATTAATATGGTTTTATTCGTAAAATACCAGGTTCATGAGGTGAAAAAATAAAGCTCTGGCAAGAAAGAATATCTCAATAGCTACTTATAAAGGCCAAAATATTTTGGGTGCCCAAAAGATGAGTGCTCTTGCTATTACCATCTTTCAAATTATGTTCTTTAAACCACAAACATCACTATATAACTTTGATTAGGATTTGGAATGTTTCTTTATATTGGTATCCTAGCCAAGTTATGTAATGTAAACTTAGAAAGTAATTATTTGCAGGATTATTTAATACTTAAAAATTGGGATTTTTTTGAAAATGACTTTAATGTGAAATGCAGAATTTCTGGATTTTTAAGACTTACTGTTGTAACTTAGACACTTTAGATTTGTTGGTTTTCTAGAAGTTTTGAGGGACATATACAAAGTAATTCTATTTTAAGCAAGATACTACATATTTATAAGAGATTGCTATTTCATGATCTTGCTTTTAATTCTTGCTCTTAGACATGTAGCTTCCCACTCTATCATTTTAATTTTCACTTGTTCTTTCTGAATTTTCATTTCTAGTATACTGACTCATTGTTCTAAATTTTTTTTAACTTTTTTTTTAAACTTTATTTATTTGCTTTGGTGTTTGCCTGGAACTGGAACTACAGACAGTTGTTAGCTGCCATGTGGGTGCTGGGAATCGAACCCGGGTCCTCTGGAAGAGCAGACGGTGCTCTTAACCACTGAGCCATCTCTCCAGCCCTCATTGTTCTAAATTTTTACAGTTATTTTTTTTCTTTGACAAAGAAAAGGATCTTTGGAACCAATTTGATGCTTTGATGAAACAACAGATAAAATATGTGCTTACTTGTGATTTATTTTTGCATAATTCTACTCCTTTCCATGTCTTTTATGATAACAATGATTTAAACTTTACAAGAATGGATAAGTCTATCTGGTCTTCAGTTTCTAGATTTTCTAAATCATGCTGTCACTCTTCTTGGTATTGCCACACTGTACACATGATGAAGGTCATCATTCACTACTATCTAAATTCTAGTCCAAACTTGCCTTTGGAACATCATCAATTCCTTAAACCATTCAGTTCTCAACATTATATACTATGTGTGCTCATGCTGTTTTGTCTTCATGTATTCCATCTCATCTTCCTACATAAAAACATTGTTCTGTGGCCCAGGGAGATGTTCAGTGGGTGAATCTCTTGCCACAAAAGTAACATGACTTAGGCTTGAAGCAGTAGCACTCATTATAAATGCTAGGTGGTCATGGAAATCCTCCTGCAATTCCATACCTGGGAATCCCCAGAGCAAACTGGTTAGCTAGAACAGACAAATGGAAATTTTCTTGATTTATAGGAGACAGCTTGCTTCAAATTATAAGGTCAAGAAAAGTAGAAAAAACCCAAGGCCAACCTCTGATTTCTGTAACTTCCCACACACAATATCCCACATGCAGGCAAAATATTGTAGACACATGTATACATATCATGTATACACACACATGCAAAAAAAGTCTTCAAATCATCTATAGCAGTTTTGATCATCTTCCAGATTGCAGTATCCTGATCCTCCAATGAAAGTTCTATTAAGAAGTGTAGTATTTGCTTAGAATTTGTTCTGTGTCCCTGATCTCTACTGATGTATCTTTCATTTCCTTCTTGCATTTTAACATTCTTTTTAGGTACAAGCATTACTTACTGCTCAAGTACCTATAATTCTTCCAGAAAAAAAAATCTTACTAGGTCTTTGCCATCAGCTTAGTCTGGGACTGCTGTGAAAGACACAGTTTCCACATTGAATTTCTTGCTTGCTAAAAATAAACTTTGACTATTTTTTTTCTAAAAAGAAAAATAAAAATTTTGCAGGATTAAAGAGTCTCTATTTCTAACAGCCACTTCTTTTTCAAACATTTTTTTTTTCATATCCTAGAGTCTCATTCAAATGATGATGAGGTTCATGTCTGTGGGTCTAATTAGCAGAACTTAATTTTCCAAGTGTTTTGGGCAACCAGCAAACTTCTATGAAACACACACACACAATTACAAAATCAGTAACTAAACAAGACCATAAAATGATTAAATTATCCATATTATGAAAACCAAACCATGCTCAAAGTGCATGTTCCTCTCTCTGCATGCTTCAAGAGCATAGAGGTCTCATCAGACTCTGAAAGGCATTTTCTTGCTCATGGCTCTTAACTAATTTTGGCATGAACTAGAGTGCAGTCATAGAAGACAAAATATCTCAAATTCTGAATCTACTTCTCCAGACCTCTGTTACATAAATTAGAAAAATTATAAATGAATTTTATGGTATGCTTTCATAACTTATAATTTTATGTGTGCCAGACCCGAAAATACACAAATATTCAAAATAGGTTATGACCCCTTAATTCTGAGCCCAGAACTTACTCCTATTCTATACCAGATAACTGGGCTACCAAACTCCACTTGAAAAGAAACAGCATTTGAATGTTTAACAACTCCACATTGAATAAAACTTCTGAGACTCAGTTCTAATTGGCACCAAAGACAGGATATGGTGATGTTACTTAACATGAGTCTCTCATAAAATAATAATAAAAGAAAGGTTGAAAGATGAGCAGATAAAAGCAAAAGAGTTAAAGATACCCAGTAAAGAAGCAAATAGTTAACTATAAACTCCCTGTTGCTACTCTGGGTCTCTAGTCATAGCCCACAAAAGCCGTATATGTGCATATACAAGTATATGTATACACACAAATATTCACACACAGAAACACACAGATTTGTTGTGATGGCTAAATAGTACCCAAGAAATCTGTATGAAACTATAAACACAAGGGTAATAAGAATTGTGCTTGAATGTCCAGCTTTTTAGTTGCTGTCATGCTGCCCCAATAGTGCACACCTGTATTCCCAGGACTCAGAAGACAGAGGCAAGAGTATTTTTCACAGCTCAAAGCACATAGTAAGATATTGCCTGTCAAACAAGACAAAATGTAAATTTTGAATGTGGTATACTCATAGGCTAATTTATATTAAGCCCTCATATTGTTTTTTAATTTCCTTTTTTCCTTTTGCTAAAAAGTGAAAAAAAAGAAAGTAAAATCTTGCTTTCTCAATTTAAAGAATCTAGGAGATAAATTATATATTTTTGGTAAACATCCAGAAACATTAGGCTTGCTTTGGAGATTATAAAGCATACGCCTAGCTCACATGCAAGAAGGACTAGTATCACCTTGTCAAGCAGTATGCATGTGTGTATTTACCTGTGTGTGCCTATGTAAAGGTATATTAATATAAATGTATATATGCATACACATGAATATATTTGTAATATGAGAGAGTACATTAGAGAATTCTTCCTAAGAAGAAGATGGAAAATTACTGGCCTTCGTGGAAACTAAAAATAAAAACTTAATATGGAAGGACTTTTTATAAACAGAAACATCTTACTATATGTTGTTCTACTCCCAAGAGTTTATATCACACAGATTCTTAAGCCTTGTTGAAGAACACATGTCTCTAGGGATATGAGAATTTCTATTGTGGCAGAAATGAGACATCCATTACTTCTGTCTTGTTTGCCAAGTCCTGTGGCATTTGATGATATTGTGAATGTCCTGGAAATAGCAAGCTATCTCATGCATATTCACACTGGAAAATGTATTCACAAATATTCCAGTCTGTTGTCCCCATCTGCATGTCTGTTACTGTGACATAAGTATCATTATTTATTTTATATTCTTTCTTTTTTTAATATTTTATTTTTATTTTTTATTTGTGTGTGTACATGTGTGTATGTAGTGTGTGTGTGTGTGTGTGTGTGTGTGTGTGTGTGTGTATGTAATGCCTGCAGAGGCAAGAGAAGGTATTGTATCCACTGTATCTGAAGTCACAGGTAGCTGTGTATTACCCAGTATGAATGTCATCTGACCTTGGTTCATTTGCAAGAGCAATGCATCTTCTTAACTGCTAAGCCATCCCCCCACCATCATTGTCTTCATTTTACTGAGGCTCCACAAAAGAGCAAAATAATTTTTTATTTTAGGTGCAAAGCATTACAATGTAGTACTTTGGGTTAACACCATGACTGCACCAATTAGAAAGTTTGCAATACAGGCCAAAATTGTGTAGTTATTCATACCTCAGTTTCTTAGCAGTATAAATACCTACGTATGTAAATTGTCATAATGACAACATCTAGGCCCACCTGAGTCATTAGCTTCTGAAGACGCCCCTGGAAGTTTATATTGATTATATTAATTGATGTAAAAAGACTCAATTGTGGGGAAGACCATTATCTATGTGGAAATGCTATTACTATTCTCTACTTCTTGATTATGGTTGTGATACAACCAAATATTTCAAACCCTACTGCTTTGACTTTCCTGCCATAATGGACTAGAACCCTGAACAGTGAAGTAGAATGAATCCTGTGTCTCCTTTGAACTGCTTGTGTCAAGATATTTCAGAATAACAAAAAGAAAAGAAACTAAGACAGTACTTTACATCATTATTGTAAGTACAAAGTGAATTAATGAATGTGAACGATTAAGCAAAGTCTGGCACAAACTAAGCTCTAATAAAAATATATGCTTATTATTGTTGTTACTTTTTTGTTGATGTTGTTGTTATTGTTAATTAGGGTAAGTGCTAGATATTTTGATTACTCATCCTATATCCTTTATAGAGGTAATATGATATACACTGTCTTAGCACTACAAGGTAGGAGGATTTTTATTTGCAGAGGCAAAAGTCTTAGATAATGGACATACAACAAAATATGCATAAAATTACTCACATACTGATGGGTATTAATGACAGAATAGCAAAGAAAACAGACCTAGATTCTCCTCTCAGCTGAAACTCTTACAGTCTGTAAGACAGTATTTTGTTGATTTTAGTCAAAGAGAACAATAACAAAAGCTTTGGAATTTTATGACATCACTATTCAGCATAAACATCAAGGATGTAACATAAGGATGATTTGGGTGTGCTGGGGATCTTAACTGAAAATCTCCGAAATACTTAAAGAAAATACAAGTGGGGAACAAGGCCACTAAAGCAGTAATTATTTCTTGACAATATAAACTTCTCAGACTTCATTTTTCCAACTGCCCAGATATTCATTTTGCAAACTAAAACTTGCAGCATGAAAATGTGGTCCTCCTAAGAGGTAAGTCTTTTAGATAGCTTTTCTGGAGGCTTGTTGCCGATTGCTTCAAGGATAGGTGGAAAGAGTGTGGAGCAATGAGTTCCCAGATCTCTTTGGATCAAGATAAAATAGTCAAATATGTAAGAGAAATGGCAACAATCTCCTCTTCCTTGTCTTGGAGCAAGCGTGCCTTCGTTGCTCACTAACAATCTATCATTGAGTGCTACGGTGCTGTTTCATATCAAGATTTCAAAAGCCATTGCAAGCTGCGTAGGTATTGGAGACTCTTAACCAGATGTGATGAAGTTTCCATTGTTTTACTTGGTGCATGGAAAATATTACTAATGGCTGGTGTCAGGGGAAGCTTAACTGACCCCAATTGGCCAAACTCATCTGGGTGCATTTCTTTAAATCAGAAACTTTAAATACGCTCTCCTGTTATTGCACAACCCCCGCTCCCTTTTTATGAGATGTTTGACTATTTAAAGCTTGTTGTAGGCAAAGGGGAAATTCCATGACTGCATGAACAGGTGGGCTGAGGATCTAAAAGAGAGGTGGAATCTCTTCCCTGGAGTCTGAAATGTATTTACAGGTAATTGTTGACTGTCTTTGGGCATAAAGATAAAAGGTTGAAAAATTCCACCCAGTCTGTATTCTTGCCATTAGCTGTACGGTGATTACAACACTTTGCCGACCAAACTGAGTCAAATTTCACCTTCTAGTCTGATTTCTATTCACTGTCTCTGACACAGCAGCTGAAATACAAGAAAGTAGTCAGACTAAAGAGATTAAAAGACCTTTAAAAAAACACTTTCCCCACCTCGATATTCAATTCTTGCCTTTAATATACAAGTTGTGATTTAATATACAATTTGTGTTTTTTCACATATATCAATACTCAAATGTATCTAAGAAATATTTGACTTTCACAGGCATAATGTGGGACAGTTTACAAAGCTATGTAGTGTTTACTGTTGGAACAGACCTATTCTTTTTATAAAAGACTTCAGAATAAAGAAGGGGTTTCCTCATCTTCTTGCCCTCTGACTTTCATTCATTAGAAATGCCCTTTATCACCTTTTATAAAGTTGACCTTTTTCCAATATTGAGTTCATCAAGACACATAGTTAAGAGTTAGTTCAAAGGAAAGAAAAACAATGATGTCTATGTTTTCACCTGAACTCTCTTTGTTGGGAAGACTGGGGTGGAGGCCCCTGAGCTAGCTGATACTTAAAACTTGGCCTTCAGACTCCAAGTTTAAAAAGTTAAGCCACAAGCCAAGGAGATGGCTCGGTGTGTTAAGTATATACCACACAAGAATGATGACTTGAGTTTGATCCCCAGAATCTGAAGTAAAAAGCTAGATGTGGTCCTGAGAACTTGCAACCCTAGAGCAAGAAAGGTAGAGTCATAAAGATCCTGATGGCTTGCTGGACAGCCAACCTGGCAAAGTCAGCAGGATCCAGGTGAAGGTGAGAAAGCCTCTTATTAAAGCCACAGTAAAGAATAAATAAGGAAGACACTAGATGTTTACTTGTATCACCCTCTCCCTCCCTTACTCCTTCCCTCTCTCCCCTACCCCCACATATATATGCACATAGATATTCACACAAAAGTTAGGCCAATAAAATGTGATGCTAATTTCAGAAATAAAGAGTGTTTTACTGATCTCATAACCATATCAACACATACTGTAGATGAGCTATTGGTTAAAGTGGATTTCATTGAAGAGAATTCTGAACCTTTTAACAGCTAGGATCTAAGAGTTCCTTGATCATTTTTTTTTTTTTCAATTACTAAACAAAACCCAGACGTTCCTGAATCCTGGAAGCTAGTTTTAAATTATAACATGTGACAAGCATATCATTAATGGAAACTATGTTAAATAACAGCTCCATGGCAGGTTTCCTTGTGCATGCAGAGTCTCCCTTCTGATACCTAGTTGCCATGTTCGCACTGAAATTTTAGTTGTTTATATTAACAAATATGAGTCCTTGCAAACAACTGCACCTTGCTGAAGTGGGTAGTCCCTCAGAGACTTGTTTTACTATTATGCAAACTGATAGAACCAAAGAGGGAGGGAGACAATAGTATGTCCACCCAGAGAGAAGCCTCTTGAAAATGAATAAACTGTGCATATTTACAAGTGGTTGGTCTGAATTTCACTGAGTCCTCCAGCACTGTTTCTAAATGACTAAAAAAACCAAGGCTTCAGAGCCTGGAATACATTTAACACTTAAGAGAATAAATGAATGCCGAATGAAGGAAAGGCTTCCTCCAAAGAACGGAGAGCAATTCCCAGAACATGCCACTGTCAGACTGCTCGGTAGAAATATGATGGGGCTTCTAATTTACTTTAATTAGGAAAAGTAAACATCACCCTCAGCATGTCATTGTGTTTATATAGGAATCCAACCAGCTGACTGTCTGCTGGCACAGCCTGGGAACCACTCAGTTAAATAGCAGGGCACAATTGCTTTTTATGAATGAAATACCATCAGTATGAAGCCAGAGATTTTTTTTCCATGTTTCATTGGCTGTGACTATGCAAGGACAAGTGACCAACACTGCACTTTCCAATTTTAAACTAACCAACGATCATTTCCATGGCTAGAGTATTTAAAGTCCTTCTTGGAAAGCATTGACTTCTTTGTTTACAATGTATTCCATTTTGTAGAACTAAGACAACAACTTCTCATGATCTTAACAGAAGAGGTCCTAGATGGTGTCATCTTAGAATCATAATATTGCTAATTTTTTATAAAGCTGAAGGAAAACCTTAAAAGACTTCTTCATGTCACAGATTAAACAGTTGTTCAAGTTTTAAATGACATTGTTGAATATATGGACCTTTTTAACAGCTTTGAGTTAACTATTGTTTTGTTGCTACACAACAAATTAAAAATGGTTTCAGGTTTCATTTCTCAGGTGTTTATCTGTTTAGGAGACATGATCTCTGACTCACCTGCAATTTATCAAGTGAGCAAGGCTGCCTGACAAGTGAGGCCAAGAATCCCCAGTGTTGGTGTTCTAAGCATACACTGTGACACTTGGCTTTTATTTTTTTATGTAGGTCCTTAGCATCAAATTCAAAGTCCTCATGTTTGTAAGGCAAGCATTTCACTGACTGTGTCTGTTTAGACCCACACAATTCTTTTGTTTCATTTACATAGGGCAATGGATAATGAATGCAGGTTCTTGAATTGGTCAACAACTGAGCTCAGTCTCCAGCCATAAATCACAGTTTGTAACAATCAAGAAGAAAAGTGGTTAATGTTGAAGTAAGTCACCCACCACTGATATCAAAACTGTGTCTCATGTTGAAAATCTGGGGACAGTTTCTACTTCATGTTACTCTTTTATTAATTAGTTTTAGGAATTTGACAAATGACAGGCTTCCATACCTCATTTTTTTAACATGAGACTCATAACATTTTCTTTGAGCGTAAATTAATTACAACCCAAAAATCTATCCATCAACTTAACAAATTTCCCCACATCTTGCAAAACAATATTCCAATCAAGAGTGAATCACATATATCACAAGGATCATGGAGGTTGCATTGTTTATCAACTCCACTGTTGGTCTTAGCTTAAATATACCCTATAATATCCATATAATACTGAAGTTTGGCAAGGAAAAATTTCTCAAAAACTACAATGATTGTCAAAGGATGTTTGACCAATTGTTCCTTTAAAGTTTCTAATGACCCTTCATTGTGTAGATCAGCACTAAAGAGAGTAAAGCCAACCAAAGCAAAAGCAAGAAGTGAAAATCAAGGTGCATCTGAGTAGCTCTCACAGGAGAGCAAGTGTAATATTCTTGATGTCTGCATTGATGTTTTAGTCTACTGTCTCCACATGGGCTATGGAGCTGTGTCTACCTTTCATTTTCAAATGTAAGAAAGGCATTTTATGTATCCATTTCAATAATGGATAGCTAAAACACACTACACATTAGGTCTAGCTATTATTAATATTGGTATTAGTTCTTTCTGGGTGACTAAGTGCCACCTACATACACATGACCAAATTTAACCCCTTCCCTGTACAGCTTCAACATTGTTTACACATGTCCAACTTCTATTCATGTTTTCAAGCTCAAAATATAGAAAATCTTGCTTCCTTTACACATTCCATCATAGACCATCTTTCTATGCATGTTTCTTTCAATAACTATCATTTGTATCTTCATTGATTTTTATCAGAGTTCTATCCATCATTTTCTCTCCTAGTTTATTTCCAGTATCTCCAGTTGTTCAGCATTATCCTATCTGCAGACAGTGCATATTAGTCTCTCAAATACTGCAGCCAGGGCAGAAACATAGATCTAACTCACAAACATGAACTGGGAGTTAAAATGTGTGATGAGAGCCTAGAAACATGACTTGTTTTGTTAAATTTGAGTGAATTCCATTTTAATTTTCTATAAATGACACAATTTACTGTGGTAATCATAATCAGGTTTTACATAAAGTTCCAGCATAATTATTTGACTGTGGTCCATTTATTTTTCCAAACTTCCTAGTTTTAATAAGCCACATAATCATTACACATTTAAGCAGAATTTTGTCTTAAAACTGCAAACCTACTTATGCAATTTTCTGAGTCAAACCTTAAACATTTTCTACTAGTTCTTAGAAAAAAGTGAAAACTCTTTGACCTGATTTTTAAAAACCTTGAATAACCTTTGTAGACTCTGGCTTTCATGCCATGCTAATGTTGGGTAAATCTTCAAGCTACCTCACTTTCGAGGATGCTAAACTCATTTCATGATCATCTACATCTTGTTTATTATAATTTCTCAGTTGTTTGTTTATCCCACAGTTTAAACTCTGAAGGCATGGATGCTGTCCAATTGTTCAGCATTATCCTCTCTGCATATGGTGCATATTAGTCACTCAAATTCTGTAGTCAGAGTAGAAACATAGACCTAACTTGCAAACATAATCTGGAAGTTAAAATGGGAAATAATAGCCTAGAAATAAGACTTGGTTTTTCAAATTTGAGTGACATATTTCAGTGCTGACTGTAGTCCACAAATGAAAAATTGTAAATAAGATCCACCAGGAAGTGAAAAATAAGAGCATTAATTACTTGCTTCTTCTTTTATTATTATAGATTATCACCACAACTATGTCATCAATAGACAGAAGCTAACTATAGTACTCTCTGGTCTCTATAAGTAATAGACAATCAATAGACAAATACCACAAGTATTTCATCATCACCTCGAGTTTTGGTGTCATATGACACAACTTCATAGTATAAAAACTTAATAAAAAGAAACAACAGAAGAGAAAGAGAATCTACCACTTAGATTGTAAGCATTCCATCTAAAGTCATTTTCCTTTTACTGTGCTAAAATATTTGAAAGTAATCTAAGGGGAAAGGTCTCAAATGTTTCTCAATTCCAGGTTTCTGTCCATCTCCAAGGAAATGCCAAGGCAACAGAAACAGAAGGCAGCTAACCCCACTACATTAACAGTCTAAGGGCAGTGAGCACCAGATTGATACGTGACTGCTAGAGCTTAGCTCATATTCTCTAATCTTACAGTTCATAATAGCTTACCTAGGAATTAGTGCTACCCACAGTGGACAGGTCATATAGGAGATATGTAAATAATGTAAGTAACAATTAATTTTTTAAAAGCCATAAATTTGAAAAAAATCTAAGGAAGATAGCATATAGAAAGGTTTGGAGGGAGGGGTGAAAAATGTAGTAGTTACATAATAATCTCAAAAAAATTAAGACTTGAGTTTATCTTTGTTGTTTCTGCTATGTCTCTTATGAGATCATATTTACTTCATTCATTCTTAGACTCCAAACTCTGCCTTTTATTGGTTAGGAGCCCAGTAGCCAAAGGGTAAGTGGATACCCAAACTTCCTCTTCCCATGATTAATCAGCCATAACATTATACTACTATGGAATCCCATGTATTTCTGATTACAAAAGTAAATACTGCTGTTAAAAGAACAGCAATAACAACAAAAAAATCTGTCTACACATTTCCTACTTGAAGCATCTGCCCAACTATGCAAGGCATTGGGAAGGGTGAACCTTGAATGGGCACTTCTCTCTAAAACCAACCCACTTCACTCAATTACCCATCATTTTCCAGCACTCAGGAAATCCCAGAAAGAAAATGGCATGCCTAGTAGCAATTCAACAGAAGAAAATAATGATCATATGATATTTTTTCTTTTTCTACTCAATATTTCTTTTTTTAACTGTTCTAAATATAATTAATTTAATCTGTCAATAACATATATGCTTGCAATACAGGTATACACAATCAAGAGCACATAAAATAACAATGACTTTTGTAAATAAATATTTAGGTAATACATTTAGTATGTTTACAGAAAGATTAGAATAAGACAATTGTAAAAGATCAGGGTATTTAAAATATATATTATTTGAAAAGATGATTTGAAAAATTAATCTTGTCAATGTATTCCTTGCCATCATTTAAAGAAATACATGTTGAATTGGTTTGTTGTTTGAGATAATACCTTGTCATTAGGGAAGAGATCTTAAGGTTCTTAATTTAGAAATAATATTTGAAGTAAATTATTTGCCCTGAGAATAGCAAAGCAAGTCTTGGAAATCTTCATCACTGTAGTTTTCTTTCAGACTCGGGCTTGTCTGTCTTCTTTAGCCAGAAGCTTCTTACCCTACTGTGGTATATTGCTCAGGACTTAATGTGACAGGATTCTCTTCCAGTCTCCAAAAGAATCAGAATAGTTGTGGGATGATGATATGGTTATGGCTTACCATAATTTGGACCCTACAGATTAATGTCATGAATCACACAGACCCCAGAACATTTTTAGGAGAGGGGTCAATGACAGCGGGACCTAGTGGGATGTCTTTAGGCCATCTTCTTTGTAGATCAATATTTCTCTTATATAAATTAATACCTTAACAAAATAATCATCCCTGATGATACTTAAATCAAAGTTACCTGTGTGAGTAGGAAGAGTTACAATATTAATCCCCCCCAAAAATCACAAAAAACCTTTCCTTTCTATGCTTTTGAGTAAATGGGAAAAATATCTGCATTTTGGATATATAATTTATCTACCTATAATTTACCCCGATAAACACAGTTTATTGTAGACTGTTTAAAAAAAGAGTATTCATAAAATAGTATATCACCAGGGTCTATTTCCATACCATGTTTATGGATATCAAAATAAGAAAAGATACTATAACCATTGTGTGGTAGTTCTCACTCTTTATACTCTTTCTGCTATCAAATATTAATCTATATTCTGCCTCAAAGGCTGGCTGGTTGGATATTTTGCCAATGAAATCATGAAATAGATTTTCATTTAGCATGTCAGTTTAAAAGTTCCTTCACTTTGAAGCACTTTTTTTTTACTCACTAAATAATAATCTATTGTAATCTATAATCTATGATATGGATACATTACATTCATTTCACCATTGATTTATTGGTGAGCATTTAGGTTAGCTATTTTCCTATTAATGATGGTATAAATATTGTGAACATATTTTAAGTATTCATAATCATTCAATCTCTTTCAGCTTTATACCATGGAGTGACGTTTTTGTTGTGTGATATAATGATTTTATGTTTATTTTTGAGAAACCACTAAAGTGTTTTTCATAGCTGCTGCACCATTTTACTTTACCACCAGCAATATATAAACATTGTAATTCATTCCTTCCACATCAACAATATTTTTAGTTTATAATTACCCTGGTGGCTATATATTTCATTGTGGTTTTAATATAAATTAATTTTTTCTGATTAAAATAGTGTTGAGTTATTTTCTATTACTTTACAGATCATTCAAGTATCTTCTCTGTTGAGCCATCTTTTCAAACTTGCTTTCATCTTTCTATTTCTAATTATAATTTATAATTTTATTTTTTTGTAATATAGTTCTATGGTTTTTGAGATCATAAACACATACAATGTATTTTGAACATACTTGCTTGCTTTATCTCCCACTTCATCTTTTAAATTCTCTCAAATACACACTTCAGCTCCCCCCCTTATCTTTTAATGTCCTACTACAGTGGTTCTCAATCTGTGGCTCACAACCCATTTGAAGGTCAAATGACACTTTCACAAGGGTCACCTGAGATCATCAGAAAACAGAGATGTTTGTATTATGATTTATAACAATAAGCAAAAACTATAGTTATTAAGTAGCAATCAGAATAATTTTATGTTTGGGAGTCACTATAACATGAGAAAATTTATTAGTGAGTCACAGCAATTGGAAGGTTGAGAACCACTGCCCTACTGAGTGCAATTAATATTGACTATATGCTCATAGGCATGGAACTATCCAATAGAGCACAGTCAACTTACTAGGATCCATACCCCTAATAAAAATCTCTCATCCTAAGAAACCATCAAAAATCAGTAGCTCCATGGGTAGATGTGTCTGCTAATAGGCCCCTCTCCTCCCTCTGTGTTGCAATGTTGACTATCTTGATCTTATGCAGGTTTTATGTAGGTCACCACTATTGCTATAAATTCATCAATGTACTCATCTTGTCCTATAGAGAAGATTTAGTTTCAATCTGGTCCTCACTGATCCCTGGGTTCTACCTCCTCTTCTGTGATGTTCTATGAACCTTAGAAAGAGCCTTTTATTTTTAAGTTATAAGATTTCTTTGTTTACTAGGCTGATTTTCAACTCACAGAGATCCACCTGTATCTGCCTCCCAATTTCTAGAATTAAAAACTTCTATCACTACAACAGGCTCCAACAAATCCCTCCCCTCAGACCTCAGGGAATTCTACAAAAGGGGAGACAGAAACATTCCAATAGTCAGGGGGATGTAGGACACCAAAACAAGGTCTTCTGAATTAACTAAGCAACATTCAAGTTCACAGAGAATAAAGCAGCAGCACAGGATATACATGGGTTCTGCACCTGGTCCTTTGCAAATATATGTATATAGCTATTAGCTTAGCAATTTTATGGAACTCCTAACTATAAGACTCTCTGATATTTGTGCTTACTCTTGTGACTCTTCTCCTCTTGTTGGGTTGCCAGGCCCAAGTTCAATATGGTAGTTTTTCCTTCTTCATACTATATTTTGTCATGTTTGGTTGTTATCACTTAGAAACCTGTTCTTTTCTAGTGAGAAACTGAAAAGGAGTAGATTCAGGGGTGAATAGAGGTGGGAAGAAAATGAGAGAAGAAGGGGAAGATATACTATCAGGATATATTGTATGAGAAAATAATCTATTTTCAATAAAATTAAAAAATACAATAAACCTTTCAAACTAAACAATCATACTAAAGTAAAAAAGATTTCTTATATATTTTACCTACCTACCCTTTAAATCACATTATTTTTGATATAGGCATTGCACTATGTTGTCTAATATTATCTAGAATTTCTGGACTGAAGAAGTCCTTTCATATCAGCTCCCCTAAGTGTCTGGAATACAGCAGCAATCCTGCCACACCCAAGATTCTCTTTTTATATTTGTGATTTGTAATTGTTTTCTCTTGTTATATGGATTACTTTTTCACTGCTTTCAGATTTATCTTTTAGAACATTTTTTAACTGTTTTTAAAAAGTTATATTAAGTCCAACTTATCTATTGTGATGTCCATACTTTCACTGTCACATATAAAGTGGGAACAACAGACAAGCAGTTAAGAACACTGGCTGTTCTTGCAGAGGATTCAGGTTTGACCCCCAGCACCCAGATGGCAGCTCATAATTATCTGTTACTCCAGTATCAGGGGGTCTGATGCTTTCTTCTAGCCTCCAAAGGTACTACATGTACATGGTTCTTGGATATACATGTAGGCAAAACACCGGTACATACTAAGAAGAATTTTAAAAACATAAAGACATAACACAATGGCTTAATCTAAATTCAAAATGTTTTCACTTATATTTCTGAGAGCTTGATTGTTTTAGTTTTCATAATTAGCTCTTTTGTCCATGCAGAGTTAATTTTAAGTTTGTCATAAGTAAGAGTTCAACATCATTTTTTCTTTATGTAAATACTCAGTTGTCCTAAGGACCAATTTCGAACATATTATTCTTTCCTTTCATTGAATTACCTTGGGTATCCCTGTCAGACATTTTCTTGTTACTGCTCTATTGCTGTGAAAAGCAACACCATGACCAAGATGCTTATAGAAGAATGCATTAAACTGGGAGTTGGCTTACAGTTTCAGAGGTTAATCTATGCTCATCATAGATGGCAGCCTGGTGGCAGTTATGAAGGCAGGCAGGCAGGAAGGCCTAGCACTGGAGCAGTACCTGAGAGCTTACATCCAGACCCATAGACAGGAGAGAACAAGTGAGACTGGGCCTGCAATGAGACTATGAGTATATGAGCATTTGGGGGCCTTTCTCATCCAAAGCATCAAAGACATCAACTTTATACTATCATAAAAGGAATTATTTGAGTCTTTAAATTATATTCTACCAATCCAAATCTCTACCCATATGAAAGACAGGCTGCCGTGATTATTAAGTAAATTAGGTTTTGAAATTAGAAAGTGTTATTTCTCCAGCTCAATTCTCCTTCAAGATCTTTGGCTGTCTAAGGTTCCTTGTATTTCAATTAAAGTTGCAAGATTAATATATACTTCTAATAAATTCTAAAATATTGAACTTCATTTATACATAGATTTCAGGTTTGTCATCTTAAAAATTAAATATTCCAATCTATTATTAAATAAGATAATTTTGAAAGTATTTGATATCACCTTTTCAAGGAATTTTTTACTGTGGCAACCTATGGTTTCTAGGAGGAGCATTGTCTCACAGGTAGGATATAACCTCCCCCTTAAACTCTGTATGTATGTATGTATTTTTTTTCTACTGTGTAAAAGTTTTTCCCTAAGGAGCTCAGACAAAATAAGACAGCTATATCATATACTCTCAGGGTGGAAATATTGTAAAAGCCAGAAGTCTGGAAAGACTAGTCTGAAACACTGTCTTCTGAATATAACAGGTCCACTGCCTCATTTCCTGCCCTCATAAACTCACAACAGCTGTGGTTGCCTTCACAAGACCTGTACAGGATCAAACTAATCAACATTTCAGCACAGGCGGGGGAGGGGCTCATGATCCTCCCCCTTCCCATAACTTAGAGCACTTAGCAGTTAATGCCTTCAGGGGAAGGGCAGTCAGTTTTCCCTCTGGCTTGTGGCCCCTCGTATGTTGATGTGTTCTAGTGAATGGCCCCACATCTCTAAGCCTAGAGGCAGTACTTATTTCACTTTGTGGGGATATTTATGAATAGAGACAGGAAGTTGAGTTGGTAGGGGAAATTTAGGGACCGTGGAAAGGAGAAGTGCTGGAGGAAGGAGGGTTGAAAATTGCAGATAAAATTCCATACTCATATAATTTCAGAAATAGTTAACAAACAACTGGCAAGTCATACCACAACAAATAAAAGGATTGTATCTAAAGCACAACTAAGATTTATCCCACGGATATAAGGAGTTCACCTGAAAAGTAAACCATACCAGATATCACACAAACAGAAGGGAGGGAAAAATTCATGAAATAGAGAAGTAGAATGAAAAGACAGAGCTGTGTTAATCAAGATAAAATCATTCTCTACGAGAAGACAGAACTCCCACTTCATTATAATTTCAGACAATACTAACCCAGGCACAAGGAGAAACATCACAAAGGCTAGAATTAACCCCATTGTTCTTTTCTGTTACACTGTCTTAGGTAGGTTTTCTACTGCTGTAAAGAGACACCATGACCATGGCTTATAAAGGAAAATATTTAATTGGGGAGGATCACTTACAGTTTCAGAGATTCAGTTCATTATCATCATGATGGGGAGCATAGTGGCCACAGGTATTCATGGTACAGAAGAAGTAGCTAAGAGTGGAGAAGAAGCTACATCTTTGATTGAAAGGCAACAGGAAGTGGTCTCAGTCACTGGGCATGATGTGAACTTATATGAGACCTCAAAACCCGCCTCTACAATGATAAAAGTCCTCCAACAAATCCACATCTCCTAGTAGTCCCAGTCCCTATGAGCTTATAGAAGTAATTACATTCAAACTACCACATACCCAAGGTGAAATTTCTTCTAGGAATTAGAGAGATGACAGACAGGGTATGCATTTTATTATTTCTACCTGAGTATTTGCTACTGAAAAAACATCCCTGTAAGAGAACATAAACTTTTTTCTAAGAATTGAGAATAGTTTTGTTTCTGGAAAATTCTCTAAAGTTTCGTGATGGGAGGTATATGATTAATAATCACTTCAGATTCTGTCCTAGATAATTAATATTTAATAGTAAACTTGGCACAGCTTGGAATCATTCAAAATATAACTCAACTGAGTGATTTTCTTCACTGGGTTAGTCTGTAAGCATGCTTGTGATAGATTATCTTGACTTTTAATTAATTTTGTTGAACTCCACCCACTGTAGGCAGTAAATTTCCTAGGCAGATGATCCTGGACAGTATAAGAAAGCTAGCTAAACATGAACCTTTGAGCAAGCCAGCAAGTGTTGCTTCACAGTTTCTGCTTTAAATCTCAACTTGAGATCTTATGCTCTCTTCTCTCATTGATAAACTGTGACCCATAAGGATAACCCATATATACTCTTTTCTCTTCAAAGTAGTTTTCTATCAGAGCTTTATCACAGCAGCAGAGAAGAAACTAAACCACATATGTCCATAAAACTAACACTATAGTTTAGCAATATGATTGCATTTAACGATTTTCTGAAATGCATTTGGTTGAGCTTTACTATTTTTAGGTTAATTTAACCCAAATACCTCTTAGCTAGAAATTTTTACCAATATTTATTAATGATTATATGTGCTTTTGATATTAAGGAAAAAAATTTTCCTCTCCCATGCATACTAAATAAGGCATAGCCAGTTTTATAGATTGGAAAACGTGTAGCTGAAATTTCTCGGGAAAAGACGAATAAAGCATGCTTCCAACCACAACGTCTCAGGATTTAAAACCAAATCAGACCTTTGGGGGTACAAACTCACCTACTTCATAAACTGTAACTTCCTGTTTTGAAAGGATAAAAGACTTTGAAAGTCGCAAGTATATGGTTCCAAAGGCGCCCAGCACATCAAATAACTTTAACAAATCCTCTTTGGTGAGTTCAGTGTAAAGGAAGCAGGAGCATATGGATTGTGTTTCCTTTAAAATACACATAGGTTTAATAGAAAAAGAAGAATTAAATAAAATAGCTGACCCAGTAGGGTTCTGGTTTTTCGAACCAAAAACTTTTGGAAAACAGCCTATGGTGGTTAATGAACCTCAAAGCCAGTCTGTCTTTCCTGCAGTTGGAGTGTGCTGGATTTCAGTTCAGTACAAGTCAATTTCTGCTGGATGACTGACTTCTTTTGTCACAAGCACTCCCTTGTAGGAATTAAGAGAAAAAAATGTCTAAGAACTGGACAGGCTTGGGCTTGTCTAGAATATGCAGAGCATCTAGGAGCCTATTGTCAGCAAGTTCGGGCATCTTGGTCTTCATTCCTGGCAGTCACAGCACTCTGATGTGGTCTGTGGTCATCTTAAGTCACTGCTCTAGAAAACATGCCCCCTCCTTCCCATGACCACTATTATCATACAACACCCTCACAAAGTAAAAAAGGGAGAGGGGAAAACATTTTTAAAATGGTCCTTAAGCAATTGTTATAATTGAACTCATTTAGGAAATGAGGAGGTTGATAAATCATATTCCCAGGCTGAAATTACTATGTCATTCCTGGTGATACAATGAGGCTTTTTACCTAGCATTGTGTCGTAGGAAATGACAATTCCAGACAAGGAGCTAGAGCCAGGGCTCCCTAGCTAGGCTCAGTGGCTGAGCATTAGTCAGAGGAGATCCGGTCTCAGTGAGTCAAGCCTTCTGACTGTGGCAGGAAGTTGTCTTAACCAGTGTCCCAGGTCTACTTAGGCTCACATACATGCAAGCTGCCACATATTGCAAATCGATGCCAAGCGTGACTCGAATGTTGGGTCACTGGAGATTTCTGGGTAATGCTACTTCTACAGTGGCAGGTTTAATCTTCCCTAACTAGGTTTATTAGGCAGAACCTGTCTTCTTTGAGATGTTAATTTTAGAGGCAGTGCAGCAGCCACTGCTCCACTTTCTTCAGTCTCTAAAATGCTTCCTTTTAAGGGTATGAACTATTTTCACTTCTACTACCTCAATGCTAATTCTGAAATCTGATTTCTACCCACCCCACGAAGGGACACTTTCTAGTTAACAACCAAAGTGCAAGCCAAGCACATCACCTTCCACTAGTTCCTTCTTTCTCAGCTTAGAGTAATGTAACTATTTAACCCATCAATCAGATTCCCCCAGGAAATGGTTCAGTATATTGAAATGGGAGGGAAGCCTTTGCGTGTTCAATTATAAAAAACAATAAGAAAGAATAAGAATGGAAACTATATATGATTTGGAGGTATATTTAAATGATGATGCTCTGCAGACCAGCCACTCCTTGCAGGGCTCTTGATATGTGGTAAAGCTAAGGAGTATTCATTGTTCTTATTGACCATGGACTGCCTAAATCTTACCATCCATGCTTCTTACTTTTAGGTTTTCTGCTTGGAAGTCAGCAACTGGGGGCAATAAATGGCTTACAACATTTTTTAAGACTATGGAGTATCTTACAGATTATTAAAGTCACTTGTCTATCGCACATCAGTTCAAGACCTCAGCCTGTCTCATTAGTTAGTTTTACTTTACTCATTCCTAGTTTGTATTTTTTTTCCTTAGGGGATGTGTAATCAGATTCCCACACCTTTAGATTCATCTTTGGAACTTTACATGTGCCACTGCTTCTGTTTGCCATGCTTTCTCGCTTGATGCATATAGCAAACATTTGCTTCCACTTGTCTTTTTGTGCATTAAGCAGTTAACAAAATCAACTCCTCCCCTTTCCTCAAGACCCTTCTCTTTCCTCTGCTGGAATTTCATACTAGATGTTTCACTTGATATATTGTTTTTTCTAAATGCTGAATCCTGCATGCTATAATGCTGACCCACTTTTGCAGTGGTGACATGACTGTCATGAGTCAAACAATTGCTTTCCAGGTGTATTTGAGCCTTGCCCCACAGTAGAAATTTAATACCTCACCTTGTAAACATGATCAACAGCTCCTGACTATGAATGTTATAGGCCCTATGTTGAAACTTACATTTTTGATGTATAGTCATGGTGTCAAACTGCCTTAAAAATATTCATGTTCTTACCCATATATTTTTTTCTGCATTCAATTTGGACATAGAAGCCTCTTCTTGAGCTGAGTAACGGTTAACACAGAGCCATGTCTTTTGAAAATGCCAAGTATATGTAACTGTGAGTGCTCATATGTGGATGAATCATATAAATTAACAAGCCCTCCCTTCTATCCAAGGCTCAGAAAACATCTTGGAAGAGTGAGCTGAAAAAACATAGAAGCTTGTAGATTAGAAGGAAAGCTGTGAAATGCTCACTTCTAGATGTTGCACGTTTGTAGTACACACCAATTCACAGCAGCTGTGGTTATACATGCAACACACCCACACAATATTAAAAACCAGCCAAAATTCAGACACAATTGAGGGAGGGGCTCCCAAGGCCCTACCCTTGGTAATGAGCTACTGAGTAGTAGATAGGTGCTGGGGGGAAGGGAGTCACTGTCCTTTGTGAATGCCTATGCCTCAGTGGAGAGCCCCACAGCAATGTGCGTATGGGCAACATTAGTTAGACATTTCTGTTGTGGAACTAGAACAAGATAATAAAACAAATTAAGAAACTAGGTAAGCAGCAAAGTAGCAAATTAATATGTTTTCTAAACTTTCAAGTCTATGGGGGATGTGCTTCATACAGTAATGTAGGATCCCAGAGAAACTCCAATGTGGCCTGATTCCATCTACTCAAGATCAGAGAGCAGGAGCCTGTTTTGCCCAGCAAAGCTGCATAATAGGATACTTTGACCAACGGTGTGGTACCCAGGTGTCTTATGTTTTGAGAATTGAAGAAGGGCTTACATCTGTCTGTAGTTGCCCATCTACTGTGCTCGGTATCAAAAGCCCAGGGGAAATAAAACTGGGGTAGCTGAGTATTCGTTTAGTACCCTTTGAACTCTAAGTTTTTCATCTCTGATCTAATTCTTTTTATCTCTGCAATACTCATCCATATACCCCTGTTGCAAGGTCTGTCCTGAAGGTCAAGCTAGACTTGGCAAAATATTCCATCAGTACAGACATGTAATCTTACCTAAATCAGACCACGTATAAATAACATGTGCTGAGAGGACTGTTTGTTTTAGTAATTATACACCAGAGAAAACAATGTTTTGTTAAAAGAGGCAAGAGAAAGAAGCTCAAAAATAAAATTATAAATGTAAACACAAATCTTTAGGGCTTATTACAGAATTACTTCTATAAGAGGCTCTCAGCAAGTTATTAAACAAACCTTCTATGTTTTGCCATTTTTATGTCCTCAAAATAGCATTTTCCGAAAGTAGAATCATTGTGTCACTCACCTATAAAGTGAAGAGATTATCTCATCATGTCAGATGCATTGTATGCTCTATGCAAACAGAGCTCCAGTACCTGCTGGCAGTTTGCAAGGGAACAAGGCAATGAGCAGCAGCCTCTAAGGTACAGCTTGGAGCTTTAAGAACAGATTATGTCTCAGTTTAATTTTTTCTTGCACACTTTCATGCAAGCTGCTACAATATAGGACAAGCTAGTGACATGCCTTTGATCTCAAAACACATCTTGGGTTTTATATAGCCTCAAGTAAATTTTGTTAATAACGCTAATATGAAAAAGGGAGAGCTGGGGACTCTGGCCTTGGGCCTCAACACAGCAACAGCCCCCTGCTATGCCATGTGGCTGGCAGGGGAAGGACTCAACTAGGAGCAGCCTGGGGATTCTAGCTCCAGGCCATAGCACAATAACATCAAAAGCTCTGCACCATGCCTTGTGATGGCAAGGGGAGGGTGATGGCAAGACTCAACCAGGAGTCACTTGGGGACTCTAACCCAGGACCTAGACATGGCAACTGCCCCCTGCCATACAATGTGGCTGGTAGGGGCAGGCCTCAATAGGTGTGAGTGAGTAAAGAAAGGTGATATGGGAGAGAGTACAAACTGTGCATGGGAGAGAGGCAGACATAAAGAGGCAAAGGAGGTAAGGAATGGGCTAACACAGATGCCCTACTACTACCCAGGGCCAGATGTCTGGGCCTGGGCTGCTAGCAAGCATTATGACTTTATCCATGACCCCGATGAAGGTAGACTGGATAGGGCTATACAGAATTGGCCCTGCCCTGCACAGGCTGAAGAATTCAGGAGAGAGGGCCCTATACCTCACCTCTGCAGTACAATAGAATTAACTTTGTTTATAATGGTGTAGGTGATCTTGCCCTGAAAGCATGAAAAAGAAAGAGTATGCTGTGCCCCTCTCATCTATCATGCAGTAGCCTAGGTGAGGAAAAGGTGATCTCCTCCCCTCACCTCTCAATACCTGCAGCAGGCGGGGAACCCGACCCAACCCCTCACCAGCTTCAGCACTCTCAAGAATGGGCCCTCCACCTCACATCGTAGAGTTGACCCTGTAGACAGGGGCACAGTTAAGCGAGCCCTGAGAGAGTGAGAGGGGCATATCTGGTACCATCTCCCACACCTGCCGTGTAATGGTGGGGACCAAAAACAGATGCCTTCCTCATTGACCCTACCACCTCCAGCTGACAAGAAAGCTGATCCTTTTTCAGCTACAATACTTGAGAAAGCTGGCCCTGCACCTCATTTGGGCAGCACAGTGGAGCTGAACCTGTTGACAAGGGCACAGATGAGCCAATCCCAGAGAACATAAGCATGGGAGAGCTAGGCCCACCCCTCATATGGCAGCATAGGCAGGGAAAAGAAGACCCTCCCTCAACACTTTAGGCAGGTGGGAGAGCTGGTCTTTGGGTCATAAATGTGGGAGAGCTGTTCCTGCACTTTACTAGCTGCAATGCTCAGTATAATAGGTTCTGCATCTCACCTCAGCAGCACAAGAGAGCCAACAGTGTTGGTGAAGGCATAAGAGAACTATCCTACTACTTGTCTGTCAGGCAGGGAAGAGATGCTTTCTTTACCCCCTACAACCACCACCACCACCACCTCAGACAGACTATGGAGCTGACCCTCACCATTATCATCTTCTTTGGCATTCAGAGAAGCTGGCTCTGTTCCTCACCTGGGCAGCACAGTAGAAGTGACCCTGTTGGCAGGAACATGGATGAAATACTCCTGAGCAATACTCAAGAATGCAGGCCCTGCACTTTGCCTGGGCAGCACAATAGAGCCAAACCTGTTGACAAAATTGTGGGTGAGTCAACCCCAAAGTTGTGAACCTGGAAGAGCTGTCCTCACTAATTGTCTGTCATGCAGTGGTGTAGGTGGGGGAAAGATACACCCTCTTACCCCCATACCCTTACAGCCTGCAACAGACCAAGAATCTGGATCTCCCCCATACTAGCTGTGGCACTCAGGAAAGTGGTCCCTATACCTACCTGGGGCAACATAGTAGAGCTGCCCTGAAGGTGTAGGTGTGGGCGAATCAACCTTGAAAATGTAAAAGTGAGATGACTGGACCTGCCTTTTGCTCATCCCTGCAAGAGGTAAACTAGCTAGGGGCAATGCTAGATAGCCTACCCTGGCAGTGAAGACAGAGGAGAGCTAGTGGGCAGACCAACCGTGCAACTGTTCAATCCCAGAACCAAGGTTATATGCTTATCCATATCCAACATCCTCCCTCTCTGTGATCTGCTGGAGCACAGGGGTAGGGGTGGGTCAATCCTATGGATCAGGGCTGCAGGAGCTCCAAAATACAGGGAAGCAACAAGACAACCAGGAAGTCTCAGTGAGGGCCCAGTGTTGATGTGGGATGTCTTTCTGAATGCTGTAAATTATCATTGGATAATAAAGGAACTGTTTTGGCCTATGGCAGTCCAGTTTATAGTCAGGTGGGAAATCCAAGCATAGATAAAGGAGAAGGAGGGTGGAGTCACAGAGGATGCTGCAAGCTGCCACCAAGAAAACAAGATATAAAAGAACAAGGAAGCCACAAGCCATGCAGCAAAACATAGATTAATAGAAATGGGTTGAGTTAAGATGCAAGAGCTAGCTAGCAATATGCTTGAGCCATAGGTAGAATAGTTTGCAGTTAATATAAGTCTTTGTGTGATGATTTGGGACCAAGTGGGGCTGCAGATCTGAACCTTAGACTAGGCCAGGCTGCAGACAGAAGAGATTCATTTGGACTGTGGGGCTAGGCTGGGCCAGAAACTTCTTACTACATGGGGTCCATGGTTTCACAGAGACCAGGGGCCTTGAACCAGGCCAATGATTCTTTGCCATGAATGCCTGCATGTGAAAATGTATGGATGAGATTTTTCCTTTCTCCTTCCCTTTTTTTCATTTTTCTCTTAAATTTTATTTTGTTTTATTCTGGGGGGAGGGAGGTGAGTGGAATCCAGAGGCATGAAGTGAAAGACACAAAGAATAAATAAAAAGAAAGTTTAAAAAAGGAGAATGTCATTTCATTTCTTTCCAAGAACAGATCTAAATAAAAACAATTGTAAATGTTAAATAATATGTAATGTGTTCTTGGCAATAGAGAAGAAAGAGAAATTGCAGTGTAAAATTTATGACCAGTCCAACCTCTCGCAGCTGCTTAGCCCCCCCCAAAATGACTCAGATGCTTGTATTAATTACAAACAGGTTGGCCTATGGCTCAGGCTTATTGTTAGCTAGCTCTCGCATCTTAATGCATTTTTATTAATCTATGTCTTGGCACGTGGTTTGTGGCTTACCTGAGTTCCTTTACATATCGCTTCATGGGCAACTATATTACATCTCTCTGGTTCCACTCTCCTTTCCCTGTAACGATGTTTGAATTTCCCATCTGAACCTAAGCTGCCCTGCCATAGTCCAAAACAGTCCTTTTATTAATCAATGATATGCACAGCATACAGAAAGACATCCCACATCAAGAAATAGAAAGAAAGAAAAAGAGAAAAAGAAATATATAGTGTAAAATAATAAATAAAAAACATGATGTGCATATATAAATGCATGTATGTACATACACACAGAACATCCATTTTTCTTCACTTTATAGATGAAGATACAACTTCATACAGAAACTTGGTCCCAAGTCAGAGCAATGTCTTAAGGTACTTCCATTTAAACCTTGCCTTCCTAATTTCATAATTCATGTTCATACCATTATGGTCCTATGCCCTTATTATTTTAGAAATGTAGAAACTCATTAACATTTAAACAAATTAGTCTTTGAAGTTTTATTTCCTTGAATTTTTTATTACTCATCACCACAAGTTTGATTGGTTCAAATCTACTCCTTAGTATCAGCTAAATTTGCTTCTGCTATTGATGTGGTATTAATTTTGGAAACCATTACATTGCCTTTGTTATTGATAGTGATCAAATTTCTAAAAAACAAATATATACTCTCAAAAGTATCTTTTAGCAATATAGCAACATGAACACATCTTCCCACAATGTTTGTATAGGTGATGGATTAAAACTGCAAGCAGTTATAACCTTGGTCTTTCCACTTAGACTAGCTCTGTTACCTGATGTTTGAGTGGTGACAACAGGTATTTTTGTCATCCAAGTAAGAAGACTAAATGAAAATATGTTTATGTGGGTCAGTGGATCTCTACAGATGCTTTACATTTGTGTCAGTGCATAACGAACTGATTGTTATCCTGCATAGTTATAGGCAGAATATATTCTATATATACCAAATAAGCTCTGAGAAAATTACTATATTTATGCTGCTGATAAAACCATATTTTCACATGAGGAGTGAGGACATAGTGTTTAGAGGGGAAGAGCCAAAAGATAGGTTTTCCAAATTACATAATTCACACGTGAAAAAAAATTGATAAATGTAAAACAGGTCTAAAATTCATGTGCTTTATTAACAAGTAGAGAACTGGAATAAAGTTAGAAATAACCAGTAGCAATTGTTAAGCATTTTGTTCTCCAGACAGACTGCATCATTCACCAGCAACTTTTTTTCCTTGATGTTGTAATTAAGGAGTGGGAAAGAACGGACTGCAAGATTAGTTCAGAAAGCCATTGGAAACTAAGAGAAGCATCAAAGGCTAGATTAGCCCAAATCCTCAAAAAGCATTGGCAAGCAATTTTTTTTTTTAAGTGAGTGAGTCTACCTGTCTGGGCAATGGAGAAAAAGGTTGGGCACTGGTGAAATAAATGACTCTTATGCAGAATATTGAAGCTGAATGTGTTTTTGGAAAGCCACGTATACTAACGCAACAGATGAACTTCAAAGAGGCTCAAGCACATGATGGCATAGGATGTCATTTGGTGCTAGAGCAATATCACCTGAAAGGCATACTTGTCCTTTGGTAGGGAGATACTATGAGGAAAGGCCTTCTTTATATAGTGTAAGTCGAGATTGGTCAGGGCTGAGCTGCCATTGCTCTAAGTAATGGTAGACATTGTTCTCTCTGGTTTTCATGCATTGCAGTCTGACCTGAGCTGGAGCAGAGCTGCTAAATCTCCATCTTCACAGTTCTTCAACATCAAACAACCATTTTAAGCAAGAGATGAGAGATGAACTCACGGGCATAGCATCTTTTATCCTACGTACCTGGAAACCAGTCAGTATTTTCCTTCCACTTTGCCTAGGGCTATCTCCAGGTTGTGAGTGACAGCCTTAATGAGTCTTGCTCTTTGTGTAGTGAAACTCAAATGTTTTCAAGTGCTTTAAATGAAGCTTTATAATCCTCTACTCCAATGCATTAAAAACTGACACCTACTTTGTGTTTGCAGAAGGATTTTTTTTGGTCTCCCATGAGCCACAATAGACAGAATAAGGCAGAATACATTGTTTAGCATCAAGCAGATCATTCAAGTGAGTAATACTTGTCTTGCCAGCATAGACTTTATCATAAAAGCTAGAAAAGGAAAGGAAGAAGGAAGAGAGGGAGGGTGGGAAAAGGGATGGGAAAGAGGAGGGGAGAAATTTGTTAATTTGTTATAAAGTTGAGACTCAATCTGAACCATATGTAGCTCTACATTAACTCATACTCTCCTGATAAAATTACAAATTTTGTCTTCAATTTTGTCTGCTCCTCAGTATTTCCATAATCTTTTGTGTGCTGATCTCATGCATTATTTACTTAGTCTGGATCAACCAGAAAGATAAGTAATTTTGAAACAGTGGTCTCAAAATCAATCACTAAAATATGAAAAAATAAGAAAGATTATTGTTTCTAAAGTAATGTCAGTTACTATTATCAGATTATAATAATCATAGAAAAAGTTTCACTTTTTAAATATATTTTAACAGCTTTCTAGAACTTGTGGTAATTTGGAAATAATAAGAACAACTTACTTTTTAAAATATAGAGTCTCATGTATCCCAAGCTAACTTTAGACTTGCTGTATAGCTAAGAATGACTTGAACTTCTGTTTCTCCCACTTCCATATTCTGAGTGCCAGAAGTCAAAGCTTCTTCGAGATACAAGGGATGGAACTCAGGATTCCATGCATACCAAGTGAGCACTCAACTAAGTAACTTACAACCTGACCCTAAGAACAATTGGTAACTAAAGGAAGTTACATGGGCTTGGATTTCAGAGCAAATGTCTGTGTTTCAAACTCTTCCCTGGATGCTCCCCAGCTGTAGCTTCACAATGAGTGATATAATTCATCTCATTCTGTACATGAAGATACAATGGTCTCCACTCCATAAGGTGGCTTGAAGGATTGACTGAGATCATATGTATCAGTCTATATATATACATATATATGTGGGGGGTGGGTGTATTAATTATTGATCATTGTACTAGGCTCTGTTTGAAATATTATTTTTGAATCAGTCCCAAAATAGAAATGCTTTGCATTTACTGGTAAATGCATTTAATGGTTTTAAAGTGCATTATTTTCTCTTAATTTCTACTCACAGAGACTTCTGCTTCTCTTAGAAGGGTTTTGGCCATATCTTCAGACATTTAGTTTTTATCCAATTAAAATATTCACTGAAAAATCTCTTAGGCTCTTTATTGGCACCAATAATATACAAGCTTCCTAATTCATTATTTAAATATCAGATATGATTCATTAAAAGTGTTTTTGAGCCAAACTACTTAAATGTAGCATTTGTCTCATATGTTCTGTGATTGATTGTAGATAAACATGTATGTGCATACATATGTGCATTTATGTAGGTGTACATGTGAGTAGAGAACATAGGTTGACATCTAGTGTCTTCTATAACCACATTTTACTTTAGTTTTTTGAGAAAGGCTATCTCAATGAATATGGCACTTACAGATTGGCTAGACTAGTTAGCCAGCAAGCTCTAGGGATCCTCTTGTCCCTGTTCAATATTAGGTTTACCAGCACATGACCTGCACTCAGCCTTTTACAAAGGTGTCAAGAATTCCAATATAGATCCTTAGACTTTTGTGTAAAGCATTACAGCAGTATAATTTCCCTAGACCCACAATAAATTATTTTTAAAAGGATCATAGGAGAAAAGTACAGCTAAGTGAAGAAATGTCAGCTGAATACACAAAGCTCTGGTTCAAATCTCAGTACCTAAAGGGAAGCAGAAAAGGACCAAATGGTGTTTTATGTGAATACCACTGTAGTATTAAGTTTTTGGTGCTGGACTATCCTGATACAGACCAGCAGTCCCAAATAATCACACAAAATCTGATATATTAATTACATGCTGTTTAGCCTATGGCTCAGGCTTATTGCTAACTATTTTTGCATCTTAACCAATTTCTATTAATTTATGTCTTGGCATGTGGCTTGTGGCTTACCTGAGTTCCTTTACATCTTCTTCTCTAAGTGGCAACTCATACCATCTCTCTTTGAGTTCGCACTTTGTCCCCCTTATCTTTCCTCAGATTTCTAAGCTTCTAAAGATGCCTTACCATAGGCCCAAACAGTTTCTTTATTATCTAAAGATAATTCACAGCATAAAGAAAGACATCCCACATCATACCATTTCTCCTGGCACAAATAGTCCAGTGTTATTACCACTTGATGATGAAAAGTTGGATATAGATTTATATATAAATAAAAACCTTGGCAAGCTTAATTCTACTCTCTGATTGTACTGCAGCTGTCCAGAAATAAAAGAAAGAAAGAAAAACGAAAGTTGATAAAAAGGTTTATCAATTCGATGTAGAGTTAATTGGCAATGAAAGCTGTAATGGGACAGAATGAAAAATTCATTCTGGACTTAACAACAGCCATTCTAAGAAGGATGTCCAAATACAAAGCAGTCTCTAGATGTTTGTTAGAACCCAATTTCCTGATCATAAGTCATCAGAAAAACCAAAAGTTCTTGAGACAGTTATAAATTAAGAAAAGGGCGTGTAACTTGAAAAAGTAAGTCAGAATGGCCTCCAAGAATTTTGGAATATCACAGAGGAATGTACAATGACATCTATTGTTACTAGTAACATACAAAAGGCCCAAAGCAAAGCAATCAGGGGAACAAATTAAAAGGCAGTGGGTATATTGACTCATACCTATTAACACAAGATAGTCATTCTATGAAGACCCACAAACCTTTGAACATGTCTGAAATTTTTTAGATGCTTAATATAATATGAGATAAGTATGTAAGTCAATATAATTATCAGCATTTCCATATTCAAAAGATAGGCAATGTCCATCAGTGAAAACATGAAGAGATTGCCAGTTAACTTTGACTTGTCTTATTTAATGCATAAACATCCCATCCAGCAAACCCTGGCCCCCTCCATGATCTACAGAATATTGGGCTTTTTAGAAAAGCCTATTGGCCATCAGAACCTAGGGAGTTGGGTTTGTGATAGGTTCAAGTGCCAGCCACTACTTGTGGAAAGCATATTTGAAGGACGAGCTTTGTATAACCTCAGGTTGAGGCTAAAAAGCCAATTCCAGCAAATCCCGATAATAGCTTTTGACATATAGAGACATTTTATTTTTCAAGACTCTTAGATAGCTGAATGACTCCCCTGTATTTTATGTTACTATGGATACTGGCAATTTTAAAGAATTAATATCAGTTGACCTCTTCCATCTTTTTTATTTTGAAACATCCTTAAATATTTAAAGATTCTTTGTTCATTAGACTTAAATTTTCATATTACAATATTACAATGGTCTCCCAAGTAGGTTCCTTGTACTGCATATGTCTTAGACAACTCATTATGTAAATGGAATAAGCACTTAGAACTTCTATTTGTGTAATATTTTCTTTTCTTCTGGTATGAAGTATATAGTATAGATACTAGTATTCATGTCAGAAAGTGCCAGGAAATAAGTTTCTTAAACAAATGGAAGGTGACCCACAACCTAAGAGGAAGGACCAGTGACACAATTTATTCCCTTTTATTATTATTATTCTACCATAACTTACTTGCTTCTGGGTCATTTCAAACTCTGCATTGCATTCTCTGATTTCAGATAAATTAACTTTTCATAGTGGAAAATCAGGATGTAAAATACAAAAGAACTTTTTTTTACAATGTATATTGCCAATGCAAACAGAGTAAAATTACACACAGAGACCACACACACATGCACACACGCACACATGGAAAACAGGACACTACAGGATCAGAATGTGAGCCCCAAAGCCAGACACCCTAGGCTCAAATTCTTGACACAATGACGTACTAAATAAGTGACTTGATCTCACCGTGCATGTACTTCTCCTTGTCACCTAGGAATGTGATATGAAAGTCCCACCCCTAAAGCAGTGCTCAGAGACATACATCAAATAAGCAAAACTCACAGGACAGTGTTAAAACTCTGAAAGGGGACTTCTTATGATTTTTTTTTAGTTTTAAATATTTTACATTTTATTGGGGTTTTTATATTCTATACAAATTGTGCATATTGATATCAAGTTGAGATTAATTTTGATACTCTACATTTATTTCTACTCTTGTTCAAGTATTGTATTTATACAGTTTATCTAACAATGTAATACAAAATTATTACTATCAACTGATTAGTATATAAATAAATGCAAGTTACTAGGTCAAACAGAGATATATTTTAGATAGACAAGTCATCTTCAAAACATTTCAGAGACCTACAGAATTTCACATTTAAGGTATTTGGCAGTACCAATATACTTCAAGGAAGGTGGACATCAAATCAACTCCATATGGTTTCTTTGTGGCAAAAGTTAGCCACTGAGCAGGAAAGTGCCCTTGCAATGACTGCTGACATTATGATGTCTAAAATGGATACTAGGACACACAAAAGTACTACTGGACCCTACCAGGACAAGGTAGGAAGAGTTTTAAGAATATCTTTTTCATAGAGAAGTCTGTCAGAATATATAGGCCTTTTGGCCAATGACAGATGCTCCAACACTGCAGAGGAACCTTGGGAGACTGTCCAGGCATCCAGTGGTTTCTTTTTTTCTGAAAGGGGATTTCTGTAGGGAGCTGCATACAGCCACACCTTAAGATGGCGCTGGCCTTGAGTGCTCTCCCTGGTAAACAACTCCATATTTGGCTAAGGCCAAGGATCTGGCTTGCTTCCGCGTATCTGAGCCTATCGGTGATGCCCACGTGGCTATCTTGGATTGGAAGCCCTGAGGGTATTTAGCTAAGAGTGGGCTTCCCCCCCAGTGTCGTTCGTCGTTCGTGAGAGAGTGGTTGTTCGTCTGAGTGAGTGAGAGAGAGAATGAGCTAGTGAGTGAAAGACGAGAAGATAATGAAAGGACCGAATAAAGTGCAGAGAGAAGGATCCGGTGTTGCGTGTTCCTTGCGGGACGAGGTGGCGCACGACAGATTTCTATTAGCATCTATCTAATATAGGCAAGATCAGCTAGAATCCAATGCAATCTTATCATTAAGTCCTCTGAAGAGGGCTCCGCCAGTAAAGGATTGTACTGTGCAAGAATGAGGAGCTGAGTAGTATTCCCAGAACCCACATAAAAATCTAAGCATGGTAGCACATGTTTGCATACTTGTCACTGGGAGTGTGAAGAGTGACTATGTGGTTCCAGGCCAGTGAGATATCCTGTCACAAAAGAAAGGTAGATAGCATGCCAGGAAATGATACATGAGGTTGATTTATGGCCTCCAGATGTATATACATATTCATGTATAAACACATCCACATACAAATAAATAAAACAAAACAATACATTTATGAAGATTCAGTCTTATATGGGTTCACTTTTTCTATCATTAACAATAAGCCTCTCACTAAAGCTACCTGAGTTATGTAACATAGATAATAATAGTGTGTGTGTGTGAGTGTGTGTGTGTGTGTGTGTGTGTGTGTGTAAAGGAAAAAGGTAACAAATCATATAGGATGGGAAACAAGCTCATAATTGTCTCTGAATTTACAAAATTGCATAAAGTACAACCCAACACAAACCAGACCTCACTGACCTTGAAAACATGTGTTTAAAGACCTAATTTAAACATTTTAATTTAATAACAAAGGATAAAAAGGCCATATGTCATAGAAATACAAGTTATTTATTTCTAAGTAGCCCAAAACAGTTAAAATATCATGGAACGCATTTTTGGAAGAAAAGTTTTGGGGCACACACAGAAAATCTCTGCTGATGATTTAGAAAGAGAGCTATGAGGTTACTGTCAGCAAGATTTTCTATGAAAAGAATGGAGGATAAACCCTTTAGCAAGTCTTTGATAAAAACATTCTTGAGTAGGTAATACTTCAATAATGAAACACACTTTTTAAACCAATCAAAGAGAAGATGTGGCAGAGAAAGTATACCGTTAATGATAAATAACTGGTTAATTTAAGACAAAAGCATCTGAGAGAGTGCTGCATAAAAGAACAGTGAAGAGGAAGGTGCTGGGCTAGGACAAAAGGCCCACTATAGATTCACAGAGAAGGGGCACCATCCAAAACACAGTCGCAAAGAAAAAACAGTCAAAGAACAGTGACCACATAGTGGCTCATAATCATCCATAATTCCAGTTTCAGGGAATCTGATCTCCTCTTCTGATATATACAGGCACCAGGTATGCATGTGGTATATATACATATACAATAGGCAAAACACAAATATACATAAAATGAAGATAAGTAATAAAAATTTAAACCCCCTATATTAGGTGCATATAATATGAACATATGCATATAGTGTAAATGCATGAACTATTATTGGTATCCATATAAACATATTTATACATGTATATGCATATACACACATCTATACTCACATATAAGTGCATAAAGGTACAAAACACATTGTGTCTAGTCTGTTTTTTACTTCCTTGAGTCATACATTATGAATATTTTCAAAACCGTCAAGCAGATGTATTGATGACTTCATTAAAAAGTGATCATTTTTAAGCCCTTCATAAAGGTTTAAGTAAAAATGAGTAGAAAACCGATTAATATATATGTCCCAGTTATCAGAGAAAAAGAAAAGGATGAAAGGGTTCAACACTGCACTCACTGATTGTAATTTGGCATGCATCATTTAAGTTGTTTTTCACTATAATTTCACAGAAAGGTAGGTTTTATTTTACTTATTGAGTTGTGAAACTAGGTTTTGGAAAGTCCAGAAATCTGCCAAGGTTACAAGAATGTATGAAACATCCAAGGTTCAAAGTTGTTCCAATTCCTGAATCTTTCCTGTTCTCTAATAATGAGTCAGTACATAGGCCCTTAAGCCAACAACTCCCAGGAAAAAATCACCTTGTATACAGGGTCTGTATTCTGAAAATCTTCTTATAAAATGCCTCCTTTTATCACTGTGTGATGGTTTTAATGAAAATGTCCCACATAGACTTGTATATGTGAACACTTATTGGAGGAGGTGTGGCCTTGGAGGCAATCTGTCACTGGCAGCAGTATTTGAGGTTTCACAGTCCCACCCTACTCCCAGTTAGCTCTCTACCTCTAACTTGCAAGTCAGATGTATGATCTCAGCTACTCCTGAGTGCTTGCCTTCCTGCCTCCCTGCTTACCACCATGATGCCCATGGACTTGGCCTCTGAAACTGTAAGTAAGCTACCAATTAAATGCTTTTGTTTATAAGCATTGATCATGGTGTCTCTTCACAACAATAGAAAAGTAACTATAACATTGAGATTGCACTGGAAAATAATCCATGATCCACTATTCAAACTTCTGAATGTCTAGACTTTTTAACCAAATTATTTCTAAAGTCAAGGCCGAAGGTATAGAATCTTTATTAAGAGTTCTCTGTGAAATATCATTTTGATTCTCCCTCAGATCCTTCAGAGTTGGCTCTTCTTTCCTAATTTCCCGAAACTATTATGAAATGAAGTTTAATGTTTACTGCAACCTACCTATCAGGTGTGGGATCTAAATAGTAAACTATTTCCCCTCTAAATATAGGATACTTTGTTTTAATGGATAATCAGAAGATGATTACAAGTCTCCCAAATTGCATGGTAATCATCTGGTTTTTTACAGAATCACCCAAGATTCATACTTGCTGATGACATTTTTGAAGGCCTTCGTTACATGTCTCAGTCACCACCTGCAGTCATTGAACCAAGCTCAACATGATACACCAGAGAATTGCCTTCTTGATTCAGGACAGGTTTATGTCACATTAATCCTCCAAATTCTCTCTCTCTCTCCCTCTCTCCCTCCCTCCCTCTCTCTCTCTCTCTCTCTCTCTCTCTCTCTCTCTCTCTCTCACACACACACACACACACACACACACACACACACAAAGAGGTAGAGAGAGAGAGAGAAAGAGAGGTAAAAATCAATGGAAAAAAGAGGCTGTGAATTTATAAGACAGCTAGGAGGTATATATGGGAGAGTTGAGAAAGAGGACAAGGAAGGAAGAAATGGTGTAATTATAATCTCAAAAAATTACAAAAAACATTTAAAAAAAAACCCTAACTAATACATTCATTCTTTTTTTCAAAAAAAAAATCAAGACTACTAAATGAAGCATTTGTTAAAGTACTGAATGGTAGTCAATCCCAGCATAGGTTCTCAGGCCTACTGAACAATATTTCAGAAAACTCAGATACTACAATCTAGCAATTTCCTCTTATTTTATCTCACAGAACCAACCTGGGGATTGCAGAACACCAAAACAAAGCAAACTTAGTAGGTCTTAACACAAGCCCCAAAGCAAGAAGAAAACTAGGACTGGAAGCCACGATGTGATTTAAAATATTCTGATAAAACAACTAAAGAAAGCATCTAGGACATTGTTCATATGCTCTAGTTTAATGGTTACAGGATTTGTTCATAGTGGGCTAAACAACTCAGATTTGTTCATTAGTAAGTTTCATTATGTGTAATTAACTTCTCTCTGAGAAGACACCTGGGTCTATTTTGAACAGTAGAACCGTCATATAAAGGACCTCGAAGCCTTCCTGGTTCCCAGTCAGAGACACAGAAAACATGAGAAGGAATCAGCTTCCTTTAACTGTGACAACATATCTTGAAAATCAATGTAACATGCCCATGGAGGGACAGAAAGTCATATCGTGAGGTATGTAAGGCACACTCACCTCATGGTGGCCAGAAAGCAGATAGAAAAGGAAGGGGTAAGAACTGAAGTGAAAGATAGCCCAAGGTTGACTTGCCAAGTACTCACTCCCTTCAGCCAGCTGCTACTTAGTAGTCTCCTCCGGCTCCCAATAACCCATCAAATTATGAACCTGTCAAGTAATTAATCCATTAATATAAGTAAAAGACCTCATAATCCAATCATCTTCCCAAAGCCCCATTGCTAAATACTGTTGTGTTGGGAGCAAAACTTTCAGCACATAAACTTCTAAGTGACATCTTGTATTCAAATCTTAACAGATAAACAGCTTACAAACTTAAAAACTTGTTGTTAAAGAATTGTCAAAAGAGAATACTCCAATAAAAGAAGAAACTCAAGCCCAGCCTCACAGAAGATGAAAGAGAAGAATTTGGGGCATCAAGTTAATGTATCATGATGTGAGCCATGGGAACTGATTAGACTTTGCTAGTACCTTTCTAACTTTACTGTAACAATGATTTCTGTTTTTTTTACTGATATGTGTGTGTGTATGTGTGTAAACACATTGATATTTGGACATTGATGCGCATTTTCTAGTGTATCTACACTGGTAACAATTAAACTTCAAAAAGGCTATATGTTTGGTCATAGTACATAGGAACTAATATAATTAAATCAACCTATTCTTTTCTGACACTGTAAAAATGGGTACCAAGTCTATTTTTTGTTAATGTGATCCTGGCAATATTAGTGAGATACCACACTAGGACTATTGGGAAAAAAATTTAAAAATGATAGAGACCTTATGGTGACTAAGATATCATAGGAAGATAAAGGATGCTAAGAAAATGGAAGAAAAAATATAAGAGAAAGGAAGTGGAGAAGAAAAAAGAGAGAGAGGAAGAGAATGTAAAATCTTACCTTCAGCAAAATTTAACAGCAGATAACCTGGTAAAAATTGTCAGACAAATCTATCTGGCTACCTAAATTTATTAAATTAATGCAGCTGGTTAACACTTAGAATAAAATATTTTGTATGAGAAAAATAATTAACTGTGCAGCAGCCTAATTAAATTAAGTAAGTTCCTGGGAGAGACTAGATAATTGTCTTTGAAGTCAGCTTGTCCAGATTAATTCGCTTTCTCAGGTTTATGTCTCTGAAGGGAGACATATTTAAAAAAAAAAAAAGAACAAGAAAGTCAAAACAAATGATAAAAAGTCAATAAGAACACCAGTGGACACTGGTCATGGTGGTGTACAACCTTCAATCCCAGCACTGGGAAAGCAAAGGTGGGTAGATTTTTGAGAAACAGAGGACACCATTATCTATATAATGAGCTCCAGGCCAACCAGGGTTAAATATGAAGACCTTGACCGTAAAAGAGGAACAGGGTAGTGGGAAAGCAGTATCTTATCCATTTATAATCAGGAAGAAGAAAAATTTCTTTTATTTCTAATTATTCATTCAGGAAAACCAAAACTCTATCAGCTGTATTGAAATCAGAATATTTTATATGAACTGAGGGGGTTTGGTTGTTGTTGTTGTTGATATTTTGATTTGGGTTCTTTGCGGGGGGGGCAAAAACACTTTCTTGTTCTTTTCTTCTGAAAAAGAAAGTTGTAGTTTATCAAGAGCTTGCAGTAATCCAAAAAGTGGTTGAAAAGCCCTTCAGAAATATTACTTTATAAGCTGGGGTGATTTAGCATCTTGGAAAGTCTGTTTTTCAAAACTGGCTTCTTTATCAGAAAATTCACCATGAAATCTCAGGTCTGCCTTCACAAAGCTGATCTCACATCTACCATCATGTTGGCATCAATTTTTTTCTGATAAGAAGAAACCAAATACAAAATATCAAAGTTTCAAAGATGATCTAGGAAAGTTAAAAAGAGCTTTGGCCAAAAAGTTCTAAGAAATTTTGGAGAGATACACATGTTTGGGGAAGTAGTCAGACTCTTCAGTCTAATTTCAAATGTAAAGAGAAGAGCTCTCTGTTTATCAAAAATGGAAAGGAATAACTGAGCTTCTCCTGACACTTCTGGGTTCAGATTTCATGCCAAAACCTGATTCACATTTATCAAAAAAAAAAAAGAAGAGAAATCTTTTTCTATGTTTGATGCCACTGATGTGTGGCTCAACCCAGAAAGATAAACTTTCACCTACAAGCCATCAGGGCAGACATTAGGGGAGCAGAATAGCAGACTAGAAATCACTACAGAAAGATGAGAAATCCACAGAATATTGGTGTAATTAGGGAGTTGGCTCAGCTCTCTGAGCACAATGTACATGATTTTCCTAAATCCTATAATGCCACATAAACCTAAATCAATACTGTATTATCAATTTGCTTATATCACTGTTATATCTTTTGAGAGCCAAACAAGGATAGAAAAGATTAATAATTAATGAGCATGAACAATAAAATTGTTGATTTTTTTTCTTTTTTTTCTTTTTTTTTTTTTTTTTACTTTGTGTTCAGCTTTCCCTCTGAATTATTTTTTCCATCCCTGTATATCCTTATTCAAGGTCCCTTCCCCCTCCCACCACATCAGGTCATTTTTCTTCTCCGAAACTTCCCATCCCCTCCCTGGGCAGGGAGTAGACAGTCCTATGGTCCCACTGACCCAATAATGTTTGGATCAGTCTCCACTCCTGGCCAAATCCAGTTTTGTCCATCCTCCATCAAGAGTGAGTCAGATGTTCCTATAGTTGGAGTGGGGTCCAAAGGGTTAGTCCATGGTATTTCTGATCCCAAGCTGTTCAGTGGTTGTGGTTTGTAGCTTGGGCATGCTTGGCTTTTTTTTCTTGTTTGTTTGTTTAGAGACCACTAATGAGTGAGTACATCCCCTGCTTATCTTTTTAAAATTTTTTTATATTGTCTATTCAATAATATTAATACATTTTTGTCCTACATTCTTAGAAATCTAGTGATCGCTGATCATTAGTCACTATCCATCTCTTTTCATGAGTGATATTTTATGCAAGTCCTCATCTAACACCTTTCCCAGATAAAACGTTCTTATGGCTTTGAGTCAATAACAAAGGAAGCGTGTTTTTCACAGGATTCCAGTTGAAACATTTTGCTAGTTTTCCCACAGCCGATTTATATCCTCTAATTGTTAAAAAAAAAAAAAAAAAAAAACCTCAATTGACAGTTTTAGGTCAAGAGCTTCATCATGACCAAGCTTGCCTTTAAAGGACCAGAACAGAAGTAAATTAATAGTCTTATCTCAGGCAGCCCTTTCAGTTTGATGAGGCAGACTGCAGAGGCCAACATTAAATACCATCTATTCATAAGCCAGAAACACAGAGACATGAATCTACCAGAATGTTAACACTATCTACAACAGTGCCTGGGCCCTACTAGTCACTAGGTAATATTGCCACATGAATTAAGTATTCCTAAGGACAACTGGACCACCAGAGCCTCTCGATACACAGCTAAGTGGTACCCAGCCACTCAGGTGAACCAGAGACCTTGCTACTCTTCAACCCCCAGCCCAGTGACAAATTCCCAGCACCCCATCTACACCCAGCTCTGCCCTAAACCCAAGAAATCTGGGAAAGTGCTCCCAAGCCCAATTTTCAGCAAAACAGCCAGAGGGACATCCTATGGGCCAAACACTACCCAAATGACAATCTGCTTGATCATACTGTGACAACAGGACCACCTGAGCCTCCCAATACACAGTTGACTAAGAGCTGACTAAGGACAACCCCAGTAACAAAGGGAGACACAATTCCTTGGCTTACAGCCAATGAAGAGCAGACTAAGAGCTGCCTCTCAACTACTGGAAACACATGGCTCTCTGGAGCCACAACTGACTAAGAGCCAACCAAAAGCTGACTAAGAGTGAACTAAAGAAGCAATGGGAAGATGCCAGTGTAAGAACACATATAACAATATAAAGATCAATTAGACACCACCAGAAGAAGCTGCTGGTTCTACAACATCAAGATCTTAGTATATCAATGAAGGGGAAACAGAAGGAAGCAATATTAAAAACAACTTTATGAAGATAATAGAAGCTTTCAAAGAGGATATTAAAAACTCCCTTAAAGAAATAGAAGAAAATAAAAGCAAAAAAATGGAAGAGATTAATAAGTCCCTGAAAGAAAATAAAACAAACGGGTGAAAGAAACATTCCAGGAATTAAAAATCAAAATAGAAGTAATAATGAAAGCACAAATGGGGCAAAGCTGGAAATAGAAAACCTGAAGGAATGAACTGGAACTACAGATTCAAGTATAATCTATAGGATCCAAGAAGTGGAAAAGAGAATCTTTGGAGTGGAAGAATCAATAGTGAAAATAAATATATCAGTTAAAGAAAACACTGAAACCAAAAACAATCATAACAAAAATTGTCCAGGAAATCTGGGATACCATGATAAGGCCAAACCTGATAATAATTGGAATGAAACAAGGAAAAGAATATCAGCTGAAGAGACAGAAAATATAATCAATGAAATCACAGAAGAAAACTTTCCCAACCTAAAGAAAGAATGCTTATAGAGATACAAGAAGCTTACAGAACAACAAATAGACTAGATCCTCCCAAAAACGTCTGCTTGCCACATAATAATCAAGCCACTAAACCTACAGAACAAAGAAAAAATACTAAGAGCTGCAAATGATAAGGATAAAATTTCCTATAAAGGCAGAACCATCAGAATAACACCAGACTATTCAATGAAAAAAAATGAAAGTAAGAAGGACCTGGTCAGATGTTATACAGACACTAAAAGAGTATGACTGCCAAACCAGACTACTATACCCAACAAAACTATCAATCACCATAGATGGAATAAACAAGACGTTTCACAACAAAACCAGATTCAAACAATATCTATTTACAAATACAGCCCTCCAGAAAGCACTAGAGGGAAAACTCCAACCTAAGAAATCCAGATACACCCATGAAACCACAAACAATCAATAATTTCACTGAAGAAAAACACAAAGAAGGGAAATACACATTAGCTACCACCAAAAATAACAGGAAATAACAATCATTGGTCATTAAAACTCCTTAATGTCAATGGACTCAATTCACCTATAAAAAGACACACTCTAACAAAATAGATACAAAAACAGAAGGAATCCTTCTGCTGCATTAAAGAAACATACCTCAACTTCAAAGAGAGACACAGGCTCAGAATAAATGGTTGGGGAAAGTCTTTCCAAACAAATGGTCCTAAGAAACAAGCTGGTATAGCCATCTTAATATCTAACAAAATAGATTTCAAACTGAAATCAATAAAAAATACCAGTACAGAATATTAATTATTCATCTTAGAAAAAAATTCATTAAGATGAAATCTGAATACTGAATATGCCCCCCAACATAAGGGCACCTACACATGTAAAAGAAGTAATACTAAAGCTTACATAACATATCAAATTCTACACACTGATAGTGGGAAGACTTCAATACTCCACTTGTCAACCAGACAGAAACTCTATAGAGAAATAAGAGATCTAACAGAAGTTATGATCCAATTGAACTTAATAGATATATATCGAACCTTCCACCAAATCACCAAGGAATATACATATTCCTCAGCACCCCATGAAACTTTCTCTAAAATTGACCACATACTTGGCCGTAAAGCAATTATCAATAGATATGAAAAGTGGGAATAACTCCTTGTAGCATATCAGATCACTATGATCTAAAGTTAAAGTTCAACAACACCAAAAATCACAGAAAACCTATAAACTCATGGAAACTAAATATCTCTCAATTGAGCCACCTCTGTGTCAAGGAAGAAGTTAAGAAAGAAATCAAAGACTTCATAGAATTTAATAAAAATGAATCCAAAATATACCCAAACTTATGGGACACAATGAAAGCAGTCTTAAGATGAAAACTCATAGCAATAAATTCCTATATGAAAAATCAAATGAAATCTCACACAAGAGACCTAGTTGCACAGCTGAAGACTTTAGAACAATGAGAAGTGAATGTACCTAGAAGGAGTAGAGGGGAGGAAATAATCAAACTCAAGGCTGAAATCAATACAATAGAAACAAAGAGAACAAGGAATGAATAAATCAAAGAGTTGGTTTTATGAGAAACTCAACAAGATAGATAAAGCCTTATCTAAACTATCCAAAAAGCAGAGAGAGAGTATGCCTCTCAACTGAGGAATGGATTAACAAACTGTGGTACATCTATACAATGGAGTGCTACTCAGCAGTAAGAAAAAATGATATACTAAAATTCACAGGAAAATTAATAGATTTGGAGAATATACTCCTGAGTGAGGTCTCACAAACTCAGAAGGATAAGCAGGGGATGTACTCACTCATTAATGTACTTAAAGCAAAACCATTCTTATTTCATTGAAAGATGATGGTTGAATAAAGTGGTTTAAAATACACACACTCACACATACAAAACCTTCTGATTTGACTGTAGAAATGTTGCTTAGCAGAAATTTGTGGTGGCCATAGTGCAGTCGTGGGCATTAGCTGTGACCTACTGTGCTTTCTTCATCTGAAGTTGAGCCTAACCTGATTTGAGAAGCTTTAGATTTTATCTTTTATTGATTCATGTATTTTAGAGAAAAGGAAAGTTTTATTACAGTATGGGTTTTTTTTTAGGTATCTTGAATGTTTTGCTTTTTTATATAAAGTTTGATATTGATTTTCAAAAAAACAATGAAAAAGATTAAAAAGAGAGTATCCAAATTAACAAAATCAGAAATGAAAAGGGGGACATAAAAACAGATACCCAGGAAATCCAGAAAATCATCAGGGAGTATTTTGAAAATTTATACTCCACTAAAATGGAAAATCTAGAAGAAATGGACAGCTTTCCAGACAGGTACTACTTACCAAAATTAATTCAAGATCTCAAGATCTGATTAAAGACCTAAACAGACCTATAACCCCAAAAGAAATTGAAACTATTATTAAAAATCTCCCAAGTAAAAAAAGCCCAGAACCAGATAGTTTCAGTGCAGAATTCTAACAAACATTCAAAGAAGAACTAGTATCAATGCTCCTCAAACTGTTCCATAGAGTAGAAACTGAAGAAACATTGCTGAAGTTTTTTAATGAGGCTACAATCACCCCAATACCCAAGCCACTCAAAGATGCATTAAAGAAAGAAACTAATCTTCTTCATGAATATTGATGCAAAAATACTCACTAAAATTGTGGCAAATGGAACCCAACAACATATCAAAAAATCATCTACCACAATCAAGTAGGCTTCATCTCAGAGATGCAAGGATGGTTCGGCATATGAAAAACTGTGAATGTCGTCCATCATATAAACAAACTGAAAGAAAAAAATGCACATGATCATCTCATTAGATGCAGAAAAAGCCTTTGACAAAATCCAACACTCCTTCATGATATAAGTCCTGGAGAAATCAGGAATACAGGAAAAATAACTAAACATAATAAAGGCAATATACTACAAGCCAATAGCCAGCATCAAACTAAGTAGAGAAAAACTCAAAGCAATTCTACTAAAATCAGGATGAAAACAAGGCTGTTCTTTCTTATCTGTTCAATAGAGTTCTCAAATTTCTAGCTAAAGCAATAAGAGAACAAAAGTACATTAATGGGATACAAACTGGAAAGGAAGAAGTCAAACCATCTCTATTTGCAGATGATATGATTGTTTACATAAGTGACCCCCAAAATTCTACCAGACAACTCCTATAGCTGATAAACACTTTCAGCAATGTACAGGGTCCAAGATTAACTCAAAAAAATTAATAGCCCTTCTATACACTAACGATAAAAGGGTGAAAAAGAAATAAGGAAAGCATCAAATATCTTCATGTAACTCTAACCAAAGAAGTAGCAGACCTGTTTGACAAAAACTTTTAAGTCACTAAAGAAAGAAATTAAACAGGATATCAAAAAATGGAAAGATCTCCATGCTCCTGGATAGGTAGGATCAACATAGTAAAAATACAATTTTACCAAAAGCAATCTATAGATTCAATGCAATTCCCATCAAAATCCCAACACAATTTTTTTCTGTATACTTTTTATTATTATTATTATTATTATTATTATTATTATTAACAAAGAAGTCATGCTTTCTATCCCTGTATATCATTATTCAAGGTCACAGACCTTAAAAGAACAATACAACAGATTACCCAGGATTGCCAAAACAATCCTGCTCAATAAAAGAACTTCAGGAGGCATCACCATCCCTGAGTTTAAACTATACTATGGAGCTACAGTAATAAAAATAGCCTGGTACTAGCATAAAACAGACTTGCAGACCAATTCCATATGGAATTGAATCAAAGACCCCAACATTAACCAACACACCTATTAACACCTGATTTTTGACAGAGGTCAAAATATAAAAATAATTAAAAAGATAAATAGATTTTAGTCACTCTAACACAAAGAAAATATATGTGTAGCAATCTTATTTGTATTTCTACCCTTGATAAGCCATGCTTATGATTCTTATCCTCTGTATAGTTATTGTTAACTCTTCTGCATTTTAAATTCTTTTTACTGTTTTTTTTTGATAAATACAAAATAAAGAAAAAAAAATAAAAAAAGAAAAAATAAATAAATAAATAAAGATACATTAAAAAAAAAACAAACAAAACACACATGGTAGTATAGGAAAAAAAATAGATTTTAGTTTATTAATATAAACTTAAAGTCAATTTTGTTATGCTATATAAATTTTTCTACTGTTGATTAAAATATAATACTGATGTAACTCATTTAAAATTATAATATATAATTAAAAATACAAATTAATAGTCATCTATGATAACCAAACTTATAGTCATGTTAGTTAAGTTTTTATAAATATACAAAGATATATTTCAATTAGATAAATAGCCTTCAAACACTTCAAAGACATACAAAATATGACATTTAAATTATTTTAAAAACTTAGACTTTTCTAGACAGTAAGACAAGTTTGCTCCTGACAGCACCAATATATTTAAAAAAATACACATTAAAAAAACTTCATGTGAAATTTACTTTGTGACAACAGTTAGCCACTAGACAAAAAAACTGTTCTGATACTGACCACTTGATGATATGCTATATAAACTAGACATACAAGTTCCATAAAAAAGTGACCTCTAAATGTTGACAAAACAAGCCAAGATGGTCCTTCAGGTTCCTACTTTGCAAAAAACATTGCCAAACATTCTTCAAGGCACACACAAAAAAAGCAACTAATAAACTGTGACAGATTTCCCACATCATAAAAAGTTTGCCAGAGACTTTGGACCATAAAGGCTAAAGATGGTGCCCCAACATTACAAAAAAACTTTAAATGACTGTCCAGAGAGACATGAGTCATCTCTGTCACTTTCTAGACTTTAAAAGTTGCTTACACTTCCTATTTATTTACATAATATTATATCCTGTAGTCTTTGATGTGATTAAAAGTTTAATAATTATAGATATAGTTCTTTTTAGTTTAAAAAATATATTAAATATAAAACTTTAGACTCACAATAATAAAATATTCTCTTTAACTTTATAAATACAAATAGACTAGATATGACTATAATTCCTGCTTAAGAGCTGTTCTGTTATAATTTTACTACATAAAAATTAAAACCTTCCTTTTTAATTAGACAAAAAAAATGTGGTAAAATGTTCTTTATATGCTATAAATAAAACACTGTTTTGGCCTATGCGCAGCACCATGGAAGTGAGTAGAGAATCAGTGCAGGCAGGCAGGTAGAAAGGCAGAGTTAGTCAGTCTCCATCCGACCTCTGAAAAAGACAGACATATAGAGGTACTGGCTCAGCCATAGGCTGAGCCACGTGGTGGGAAGATTAATAAAAATGAGTTAAATTAAGATGAAAGAGCTAGCTAGTAATGTGCTTAAAACATGGGCCAAACAATATAAAATAATATAAGCGTCTGATTCATTTCTTTAAGAGACAAAAGCCGCGCAGACCAGATTACAATCCTCAGTCACGCGCACCAAGTTACAAACCTCCGGGCCCAAAATGGGTGCCCGAAAAAAACCTACTACAACAATATTTAATGGAAAAAAAATAGTGTCTTCAACAAATGGTGTTGGCATAACTGGATTGTAGTATGTAGAAGAATGGAAATAGACCCAAACTTATCACCCTGCACAAAATTCAAATACAAATGGACCAAAGACCTCAACATAAACCCAGTTACACTGAACTTAATAGAAAAGAAAGTGGGAAATACCCACCAGTGCATTGGCACAGGTGACCACTTTCTAACTATAACACCAGTAGCAAAGACTAAGAACAATAATCAGTAATTGGGACCTCCTAAAACTGAGAAGCTTCTTTAAGGCCAAGGACACAGTCAATACGACAAAAGGACAGCCTGCAGACTGGTAAAAGGTCTTCACTAACCCTACATCTGACAGGACTGATCTCTAAATAATATAGAGAACTTAGGAAACTAGAGCCCCAAATCCTAAATAATCCATTTAAAGAGAGAGCGACTGGGAGGGGCAGGAGGGGGGGAAGAGAGTTTGAACAAGGACATACATGAAAAAAAATGAGACTTCAATCATAATATTAAAAAAGAAAGATAAAAGACAAAAAGAATAGGATTCAGAGCTAAAAAGGAAATTCTCAACAGAAGAATTACAAATGGCTGAAAGGCACTTGAAAAGTTGTTTAACATCTTTATCCATCAGAGAAATGCAAATCAAAATATCTTTTAGATACCTCCTTACACCTATCAGAATGACTCAGATCAATAACACAGATCATAGCATATGCTAGAGAGGATTCAGAGCAAGGGGAACACTCCTCCATTGTTGGTGAGAGTGTAAACTAGTATAGCCACTCTGGAATGCAGTATGGTGGTTCCTCAGAAAACTGGGAATCAATATCCCCAAGTATCCAGCCATACTGCTATTGGTCATATACCCAAAGGATGTACATTCATAGCTCAACTATGTTCATAGCAGCAATATTAATAATAGCAAGAACATGGGAGCAACCTAGATGCCCCTCAGCTGAAGAACGGATTAACAAACTGTGGTACATCTACACAATGGAGTACTACTCAGCAGAAAAAAAAAATAATAACGTCCTTAAATTTGAAGGCAAATGGATGGATTTGGAGAATGTCCTCCCAAGTTATCACAAGTCCAGAAGGATAGGCATAGGATGTACTCACTCATATGTGGACTTTAGACAAAAATCAAAGAACATCCAAGCTTCAAACCACAATCCCTGAACAGCTTGGAATCAGAAGGAACTTAAGAGAGACATCCAGGGATTCCCCTAGGAAGAGAAACTAGAGATCTCCTTAGCAAATTGGGAACATAAGGGGTTGCCACCAAGAAGAGGTGGAAACAAATCATAAGAGAAGGAGATTAATGAGTGAGAGGAGCAACAAAGAGGAAGAAAAAAAAAGAGATAGAGATATTAATAAAGGAAGCCAATGTGGGGTTGGAAAGAGACTGGGTGCTAGGGAAACCTCCAAGAACTCACAGGATGTCCCTGGCTAGGTCTCCAACCAATAGTGAAGGTGGTACCTAGCAGGACTTCCTCTAGAATCAAATGAATAACCCCCTAAGCATCATCACAGAACCTATATCCAACAATGAATAGAAGTTGTGTCAGAGATACATGGCTGAGCACTGGATTGAACTTCTGATCCAACTGAAAGCTAGGGACAAGAGTTTGTATGAGCAAGGGGATAGGGATTAGGAGGAAAATTCCCACAGTGATGGCTGGCTGGACCTCTGGTGAGCTCACTGAATCAAGAACAGCCATTAGAGAACCATTAGGAAAAGGAGCTAGGCCCTCCAAGAGTAAGCAAATGTCCACTGGCATCAGCAATATGTGTAGCCTCGAGGGCAGGAATCAGACTGTATTTCTGTGAGTGGGCTTGCACCTCGGAGCCCATTCCCTTCAGAGGAACACCTAACCAAGTCTTGATATTAGGATGAAGAAATCACACTTGCCTGGAGTGAATGCTCCATGTTGAGCTGACCCACCTTGGGACTTTTTGCCCTATTTGGGGAGAGAATGGAAGGTTGGGGAGAGAAGAGTCTGAAGACTAACTGGGAGAGATTGGGAGTGGGGAAGGTAGGGAGAGCAAGGGAGAGCATAGACAAAAAGACTTCAGTATATATATGTATACATATATATATATATATAAAATCCTAAAAGAACTTCTGAAGTAAAACTGCATTCAGCTTGTTTTTGTCAAACTTCACCACTTAGTAACATTTTAGCATTTTAGCTCTGTTGAGACCTTGGGTACTCTGAACACCTCTACTTTTTTTCAAGTGGAATCATTTCTTTTTTTTTTAATTTCCTTCTATGCTCAACTTTAACAGCTAATTATCTTTACTTTTTTCATACCTCCAAGCAACCAAGATACTCACAAGAATAAGACAATGGATACTACAGAAACAATGCCAGTGAACAGTACATGAAAATCCTTGGGTCAGATTCAAGAGTCTTGCATGCCATGAGCAGCAGTGTCTTCACTGTGTATACAAGGTTTTCTGATTTTGTAGATACATAATAATTTTATTACATAAAACAAAGAATTTTAATTCTTTCTTACCATCATTCCTCAGCATAGAAGGATTATATTAGTATATCTTTGGATTGTATTATGTTTAAACAATTGGTTTGTTTAAATTCTCTTTGAGCTGCTAACTTGAGTTATATAAAACATTCTGAAATTAATTTTAGGTTAATATTAGAACAGAAATTCCAATAATATCTAAAAAGTGCTGCTATATGGTTACTGTGTGTTTATGTGAAGCACCATTGACAATTATAAAATCAAAATATCAATCAACTCTAGAAAGCATTTAACATATTATGTGCCCTACAGAGTGAAATATTCACCTAGAATTTAATTATTTGTGTAAAAATAAGCAAGCATATCTGATGTGGGATATCTTTTTGTATTCTGTAAATATGCTTTATCATCATTTATTAATGAAGAGGCTGTTTGGGCCTATGGCAAGGCAGCTTAGAGGCAGACGGGAAATGCAAGCAGAGATAAAGAAGGGCAGAGTCAGAAGATGCTGCAAGGTGCCTACAGAAAGCAAAATGTAATGGGACACAGGCTAAGCCAAAGAAGTATGTGAAAATATTTAGATTAATTAAGATGGGTTGAGTTAAGCTGGAAGAGCTAGTTAGTAATGTGTCTAAGCCATAGGCCAAACAGTTTGCAATTAATATAAGACTTTGTGCGACTATTTGGGACCAAGCAGTTGTGGAACTATGGGTCTAGAACTCAGAGTTAGAGTGGGCCAGAAACTTAAGGCTATACATACCTTAGTATCTGCAAATTTGCTTCATTTTTAATAAATTATATAGCATGCATATATTCATGTATACCATATATACTCATATGTATATGAGCAAATACAATCTATACTAAATTTAAACTATAATAAATAGATAACCTAACTATAATTGAGACTCCAATTCTACTAGAATCCTGTTATTGAAAATCTGGCCTTCAGATTAAAGATTTAATAGTATTATCTAGTAATAACTAGGACTTTGTTAGAATGAAGAATCTTAAGTCTACCTGAGACCTACTGAGTCAGAAAAAAAGTTTACATAAGATCTTTACTCACAGGCATTGTAGTACTAAATATATTATAATATAGTTCACCTATAATCCTTTTTTCTTACGTCATTGAGATCAGTATCTCCACTGCGTTCTTTTTATATATAATAAATTATCCTAAGTTGCAATAAACATGAAGCAAAAATGATTGTAACTACATCTTTCTATTGATGTGTGTTCATTTCTCCTGCACCCTTCATGAACAACTTTCTCAAAAAAGTCAAGAGAATGTGTGTGTGTGTGTGTGTGTGTGTGTGTGTGTGTAAGAGAGAGAGAAGAGAGAGAGAGAGAGAGAGAGAGAGAGAGAGAGAGAGAGAGAGTCTATTTTTCCCTCTAGGATTCTTCTCTAAGGCAAATTCCAATCTGACTCTATATCTATCATTTTTAATGGCATTGGATAAGTTCTCTTGTGAAGTCCATATAAGAGAGCCAGTGGATGTTTGTCAGCTATTATTTCTTCTGATCTTTTCCCAGAATTCTGAAATTAAACTTCCTTTTTTAATAGCTCTCTTTTTTCTTTTATTATTATTATTATTATGAACAAAGAAGTCACACTTTATATCCTTGTATATCATTATTCAAGGTCCCTTCCCCCTCCCATCACATCAGGTCATTCTTTCTTTTCCACAAATCCCCATCTTTTCCCTTGACTGCTATGGCATTCTCTTGGTTTTTGTGCTACCCATGTCATCATTCAGCCCTCACCTGTTTGTTTCCCAGGTTTATTTTCCACCATTGCTATTGGAAGCCCCTTTCTATCCATGGCCTCTGCCATGCAAGCTTACAGCTTTGCTTACATCTCACAGACAGAGTACTTTGGTATTTATATCTCTGATTTCATTTAACTGAGATAAATATATCAGCAAAGCTTTCTATTGGGCATCACCACTGGGATGTCTAAAATGTAACTTGAAGGTGAAGCAAACTTAACCATACCCAATACCAAACTCTTACTTCTTCTAATTTCCAAATTTAAAATTATAAACACTGTGAGAATAGCAATATAACCAAACATGAACCCTGAAAATGATTCAGACTTTCCCAGTCATGTCACATTAAGTTCTAATTGTTTTTAAATTTACTTATTTCTGTGTATAGCAATACATTTTCACTTTATTGTCAAGCTTGCAAATACTGCAAAAGTCTAAATGCACTGACCTTTCAATTATTTCCTTCTTCCACTCCAAGACATTTGAGGGACTTTTCTGTCTAACCTTTGCCTGCAAAACTTTTCACTGACAGCACAAAATTCCACTTCTCCTACTTTATTTTAATCCATTAAAGCCTAACTCCCTTCAGATCTCCACATCTTCAGGATAGCTGGTCCTGAAGTCCAAAGCAATGTCAAATACCCTTTACACTAATCTCCAAGCATGCACCTACTGCTTTGCCCTAGGATTTATCATAGCTCTATTTCCCTCGCCATTGCAGTGTGTCTGTACTTTTGGTGATTATACTGTAGATAAACACAAATAAGAGATAAAAGCACACAGTGGTTGATTGCCTAGACAAGTAAGGACAGTACAGGGTCTTATTCCCAAAAACCGTACTTCTGCATGAAAGCAAAACAATTGGCTAATAATGGGGAAACTCTTTCTGCTCTTTGACAGAGGACAGACTTTCCATGTGTGGAGGAGGATGCATGCTCAGGCAGGTCAGTTCAAGGTTGTGATTCTACATAGTTTATGTGTTTAAAAAGTGGTGGTCAGGAATGTCTTTGGGTGGACATTTAGTGCTATAATGATCAAAGTTCACTTGTAGGTTACCCAAAAGGAAAGAGTTGGGTGGTTTGAAAAGTTCAACTTGCCTAGTACAGAGGTCAGTTGAAGGTCACCCTCTAAGTCTCTGGAGAAGGCTTCTTCTGAAGGGAAAAGGAATTTAGAAGCTGATTTATCATCATCTAAAGAAGCCACAGTGTTTATCTTTCAAGCATAATAGATCCTAAAAACACTAGCTAGCTGGTTTTGCTTTTACACACAGACGCACAGCTCTTGTGTTCACATTTACCTACACTCAACAATGGATCACATAGTCTAAAAGATCATACATTTGTTTCCTTTTTTTCTTAATAGTGCATTCTAAAAACTAGTAAAATGCTAGCTACAAAACAGTTTACTCAACAAATGACTGTTGATTGAATGATGTTCCTAATTAGAGGTGTTGCCTATAGTATCCCAGAGGCGCGTTCATTGAGCTGCTATATATTCCTACATCTACCTCTACTATTGAATTTGAAACATTGCTGTCTATTATTATATGTTGATGTTAAAGCTCCTATATCTTTTTGGTTTGCATATATGTGCATGCAGTATATGTTCATAGGTACATCATTATCAGCATCTTGCTCTGTTACTCTTCCCCTTACTTTTGAGACAGAGATTCTGAATGAATTTGAACCTCACCCTTTAATCTACATTGACTGGACAGTGGTCTCTCCTGTGTCTGCTTGTCTCTGTGGTTTCCCAAACAAATCTCAGTTTTAATACAGGCATTATGGACCCCCACCCCCACCTCTTTATGCAGGCCATAAGAAAGCCAAGCTCAGTTCCGTGCTGTTCACACTAAGTTGTCTCCCAATCCCAAACTTCTATAACTTTTTATTTTAATTAATTAATTTTACTTAATCTCTCTCTTTGTGTGTGTGTGTGTGTGTGTGTGTGTGTGTGTGTGTGTGTGTGAATAATGTCAGTGTGTGATCCCATATGCTACAGTACACATGCAGTAGTTTTAGGACAACTTTTATGGAGTATATTCTCTCCTTCTAGCTTCTTCTTCTATGTGTCTTGTTTAAATTTAATAACTTTAAGTGTAACCCAGTAGGCATTGCAAATACTTAGTATTTACCTGAAGGAAAAAAAAAAAAAAAACCTAAATGATGGTCCATAGAAAGACAAGAGTGAATAAAGATGTGATAAATCATGCATTCAACTTTCCTAAAATGTTGTCAAAAAACAAAAGCCTTTTGGTCTGTTTGAATAATTTGTTCCAGGCTCTTAGAAATTTCAAAGCCATTAATATTGCAGCTTAAATAGGCTCCAGCAATCATGAAGACAAACCCTTCATTTCCCACGCAGACGTCATAAACTGAGGGGCCAAGTGGCCAAGTCTATGTAGCACATACAGTCAATGGAAACTGTGAGCTTACACTTTATACAACATTTATCTCCAATAATGAAGGATGTAGTGGGAAGCCAGAAGCTGCCCCAATGAGTGCTTATGATGTCAGGGAACTGGATCCCGTGGGGCTGTGGCCAGCAACATCAGAGACCCTGGCCCTGAAGCTGCTCGCTCAGCCAGCCACGAAATAAAACAACATATAGGGGCTGGACAGATGGTTCAGAGGTTGGGAATGCTGGCTGTTCTTCCCGGAGTCCTGAGTTCAGTTCCCGGCAACTGCATGGTGGCTCACAGCCATCTGCCATGGGAGCTGGTGCCCTCTTCTGGCGTGTGTATAAAAAATAAATAAACTTAAATATATATATATATATATATACACAAATACGGACCACTAGCCATGGCCACATGGCCAGGTAAATTACTAAAAATTTGTTAAATTAAGATAAAAGTTAGTCAGCAATATACCTACGACATAAGCCAAACAATATAAAATTAATATAAGTGTCTAATTCATTTCTTTGAGAGATAAAAACTGCCACAGGCAAAGTCTAACCTCTAGCCCAAACAAAGACAAAAATCATTTACAACAAAAGATGACTTGTTTTTTCCCTAACAGAAATAATTTTTTTTTTACAAGATGAGGAAAATAGGAGCAACCATATACAGCAGGCTTTCTAAACTAATAGATTTCTCAAAAAAGTGACTGTATTCAGAAGTTTCTCTGTCCCACCTGGCCAGTCCCACAGGCAATTTAGTCCCATATAATCACACAAAGGCTTATATTAAGTACAAGCTGGTTGGCCTGTAGCTCAGGCATATTACTGTCTATCTCTGGTACTCTAAGTTAGCCCATATTTCTTATCTATGTTTATTCACATAGATTGGTACCTTTGATTCAGTGCAGCATCTTCCTTCTTCTGCATCTGGTAAGCACCTCTTCTGCTCTTCCTCTTCCCATAATTCTCCTTGTCTGGTCACCCTGCCTTCCTTCCTGTCTGCCTATCTTCTGACCAATCAACATTTTATTAAAACAATATTTACAGTGACAAATATTTACAGTATACAAGAGCGTAGTCCCACAGTAAGTAGGTTTTACATTTACATAGATACACAATGGGTGGAAGAAGGCCTCCTGTGACCCCCATTTCCATCTATGGAGCTATTGGCAGTCCACAGCTGATAAAGGAGAAAGAAACATTCTTCTTTGGGAGTTTCCCATGCTCTGTAGCTGGTCCACACTCATACACATATGGGTAGCACTACCTGAACTTAATGAGTTACTTAAAAAGTGAAGAAGATAGCATAAAATTGAGATGGACTGTGTGAGGATTGGTCAGGGGGCTAGAGGAAGAAAATGGGTGTGGTGTCATCATATTTCATTGTATACCTGTATGAAATTATCAAAGTATAAATTAAGAAATAAAAAAAATACTAGACATGCTTGAATTGTGGTAGATATTCCCAATTGTAGCATGAATCCTAATTGGTCTTATAATAAAAACCAGGAGCCAGATATTGAGGTACAGCTGAAAGATCAGAGAGACATAGGAACAAGCCACTAGAGAAACTTCTCACTGCTACTGAATCCTCAGGCCAAAAGGGTAAGACTCTGTCTCTTCACATTCTCAGAATGAATGCCTCTGAGTTCTCAGCTGAAAGGAGAAGAGATGAGAAGAGCAGGCAGGAGCAAACTCATGTCTCCTCCTGCCTTACAGCCCTTTCTCTGCCCAGACATATCACATCCTGTCCCAACCTTCCTAGTGCTGGGATTAAAGGAGTGTGTGCTTCCCAAATGCTGGGAGAAGAGGCATGGGATGCTTGGTTCTGTTTCTTTTTTGGACAGGATTAACCTCATGTAGTCCAGGCTGGCCTTGAACTCACAGATCTCTACCTCCTGAGTGTTAAGATTAAAGGTGTGTGCCACTACTGCCTGACCTCTGTGGATGGACCTGTCCTGTGTTCTTTAGGTAAGCTTTATTTCTCAGATTATATGCAATATATCACCATACCCAATGCTCACACACAATTTGGAAAGTTGTTTGCACAAACTCCCCATCAATAATTAAGCCAACAAAGGCTGATTCCATTGAAGTTCTTGCTCTTTATAATTCTACATCATTTCAAAACAGTGTCAGTATCATAAGCTCTCTGATCTTCTGAATATGAGAAATGAGTCATTTGGACGGCTGCAGAAACTTCATTCAAAATGCTTCACTGAGCTATTCCTGTTTGGTCTCATTTTCTTCAAGCATGGATAGAGCATTCAACACAATTCCTGTGGCTTTGGAAGATCACATATGAAAGAGGCAAGCATGTTATACATCTGCAGTGCATCAGCCTTGCCACATTAAAAGGGATCTGTGCAAGTCCTGACATCAGCTTCCCTGGACGTTAGTCAGAAATTGAACCAAGAAGGGTAGGGATGCAGATATGCTGGCAGAGTGCTTGCTTAGCATGATTGAGGCACTGGGTTCAGTTCTGAGTTCTACCTAAAGAAGGTGTCCATGCCTCTAGTCCCAGCACTTCAGTAAAAAAGATGGTAGGACCAGAAGTTCAAGATCATCCTCAGCTACGTAAGTAGTTGAAAATCTGCCTGGGATACAAAGAACTCTGTCACAAACAAGAAAAGGAGGAGAAGGAGGAGGAGGAAGAAGAAGAAGAGGAGGTGAAGGAGAACTCTTAGCTCTGTTTTTAGAAATATAAAACTGAAGATTGCATCAGGACCTCCCACTAAAACATAAAGTATTTTTGTGAAACTGTTTGCTCTTGACTATTTTATTTTCTCCTATTCCCGACCTTCACACATAGCTCCTCTTCCATTTGAATCTTTCTTCTCAGTGCCCACAGTCAGCATTTCCTTTCTTCTTACTCTGAACATTTTTCATTTCCTTTGAAGGAGTTCCAAACATGATGAGATGCTGCTTGCCAATATCCAAGTTATCTCATTAAGCAGAAGTAATTATTTTGTTACTGTTATGGCTATAACATAGCACAGGTTTTGTATGGTCTACCCAAACCATCTTTCCTCCATAAACATTATTATTTGTAGTGTACAATCTAACAGAATAAGTCTTTTAATTTTTTAGAAACAATCACACATGTATATATGTTTTCTCTTCTAATGTATATAGAATTGTTCATGAGTAGTTTGATAAAACTGAGCCCTACTAACTAGTTCCATAGAATGCTAAGGAATCTAATAGCATAATATATAGATGCAAATTAAAAATATTTTAATAATAATTGGATCATTAAATAATACAGTCAAAACACTTATATGGTCAGGTGTTTTGAAATTATCTTCTAAACTCTAATAAAGTTTAAGTTACCTCAACATTCTACCATTTGGGATGGCTATACATATATAGACACAAGCAAATAGCATTTAGTGGAAGTTTTCTGTGACAGTCATTGGTGCCAGTTAAGAAGAAAGTACTATAGGCAATATATTACTTTCCAATGGCTTCCAGCATAATAAAATAAATCTAATTTACATCAAAATAGAGATGAGACTACTCAGTCTTTCCTTTGAGCTATTCAAAATCATAAAAAATAAATAAATCCTAGTCATTTAAGTCTAATCCATCAGAGAATAAAAGCTCAATTTTCACCTAAATTGCATGTTAATGGTGAGCACCAATCACTAATCTTCTAAAATTTGTGTTTAATTTATGTGTATAATGTGTGTTGGGAGGGTGTGTGAGCCATGGTGTGCAGATGTAGGCAGAGTACAAGTCTATGGAGTACGTTCTTTCTTGTAGAACTGTACATGAGATCCAAGGATCTAACCCTGGTTGTCAAGCTGCCTTTACCCACTGAGCATTCTTGCTGTACCCTTGTTTGAGTTCTAATTGGCAAAAGCTATATTCATCACATACAAAATAACTTGGAATGTGTGAGAGTACACATGTACAACACACACAGAGAACATTACACACACATACTATATATTTGGATATATGGATTAGAGAATCTGCAGGGTGCTGTGAGAATTGCTTCACCAGCAGATGTATCAGACTGTGTTGATAAGGACACAGGGAAGCCTGTGCTTAGAAGATTTTAGCATAGAACCACAAGTCGACCTGGAACTGGACTAGGGGCCATGCCTGTGGCATTATGGGAAAAGATCTTACTACATTCTGTCCATGCCCTGAAACTTAGTGAGAGTGAGTTTAAAGGTGACAGGTGTTAATTTGGTGAAAAAAGATTTCAAAAAGCCATTCATCAAGAGTATCCTAAGGGTTCCATTGACCCCTTTCAGCCACATTTACAGTGATCAGTGTGATCAAAGATGCAGGAAAGTAAGTGTGTGCAGAGTGAGTGACAAAGTAAGTGTGGCTTTAGGCCTGTTGAACAAAGTCAAGTACTTCTTGTAAGGGCAATGGGAGATACGGCTTGAGTGTTTGTAGGGTAAAGGGAATGTAGGGTCATGGTATATTCCAGTCAAATTTCAAAGGAAAGAAGGGTAGGCCAGATAATGTGCAGCAGAGTCAGATTCCTCCAGGCAGACTCAGCGAAGTTAATGCAGAGCTTTATGTATAAAGTCAATATGCAGTGGAAGCCCTGGGAAGCCAAAGGGGATGGTGATAGGTGAACTCTCCTGAGGAAAGCAGGACACAGCCAGGAGAGCCATTTTAGAGCACCAGTCAGGCAGACCACAGCTAGAAAGGCCACAGAAGTGGGGCAGATCAACCCCTTGGGCTCACATGCTGCCACCACATGTCAGAATGCTGACTGTGAAGCTACAACTTATTTTTTTTTCCTGCTAGATAGCCATCTTACTTTCACCTAACCCTTTGTGGATATTCACCTACTCCTCTACTTTGAATTAAGGATATCTGTGCTGTCGTATATTGGACATATACAACTTGTGTTTTTCATTTTTGAAAGGTCACATAAATGAAGTTACCTAAAGTCTCACACAAGACTTGGAATTTTTGATTGAAGTTAGAACTGTCCAGACTCCAGGGACTCATGAATTTTACATTATGATATTGACATAAGCCTTTGGAAGACCAGAGCATAAAATGTTATGATCTGCAGACATGTGTTTGAAGTTGAGTTAGCAAGGGGTAAATGTGGTTAATCTTGATAATCAACTTGATTAGACAGAGAAATATCCTGGGTATTCAAACAGACCTTTGGGGGTGTCTGGGAGTGACATTTTCTAAATGAATTGTCTATGGAAAGAAGCAACCTGAATATGAGAGGTGCCATCCCACAGGCTAGGACGCAGATAAGATAAAAGGGAAAGAGAAAGAATCCAGCAAGTGCATGTAGTATGCTTTACTGTTTCCTGTCAGCTGTGATGTCATCTGTTCTGCTGCCCCCACCCTCCCTGTGTGATTGACCGCTCTGAAGCAAGGAGCCATGATCAACTTTCTCTTTCTTTAAGTCATTTTTGGGGGATCAGACATGTTGACTCAAAGATGATCTATCTACACACAGAAAAAGATTTTTGAGCTTATCCTCCTTACCTAACTGAAGTTTTATATCCTTTTGACTAGTGTCTTTCAACTGCCACTACCTTCCAGCTACATTCTACTCCTCTTTCTGTGAGCTTAACATTTTTAGATTGTATAACATTTGATGTTGATTGTTAACTTGCTTAGACTGAGAGATTGTCAGAACATGAGGAAAGCATACTTCTGGGTGGGCCTCTGAGGGTGTCCCTAATATGATCGAGCTGCCAATAACTCTAGAGAGGAAAAAAATATGTACTGTAAATGTGAATAGCCATGTCTAACAGGCAGTGGGGAGATGAAATAATTTTAAAAGGGTGGCGGGGTGGAGAAAAGAAGAAACCAGCAAAAGCATGCGTGATCCGTTTTTTCTGACTGTCTACTACTAGGATATAGACTTAGGCATTTTTGTTTGGCTTCTTCAGTCCTTCAATGTGCACCTAGGCTTTGGATCTCAGATTGCAGCAGCATCACTTGGGACAGATGTCTGTATATGGTATGAGAGAAAGTTGCAGTGGCTTCCTTCTGTGTAGGAATACCCAGTTTTTCCATCACTGTTTATTGAAAAGGTAACACTTTCCCTGTTGTTTATTCCTGGCAATAGTGTTAGAAGCCAAGTAACTAAAAATGTGTGGGCTTATTTCTGGATTCTGTATTGTGCTCTCTTGGTTTGTGTCTTTCTATTAATGCCAATACCACACAGTTTTGTTACAAAAATTTGTAGTTAATTTTGAAGTCACATAGTATGGTGCCTTCTATTTTTCATTTTATTCAAAAATTATATTCATTACCAAGAGCATTATATAATTCTGTACATTTTACAGTTTTGTCTGTTCTGTGAAAAATGCCATTGGATTACATTGACTCATTTGATTGTCTTACAATAAATCTATAGATTGCTTAAAATTAATATTTTAATAATATTAATCTCTAAAATCTATGAACACAAGACATATTTTCATTTATGTTGTAGATTTCCAGGCCCATTTGGGCCAAAGGTTTGGACCTGGCCTGTGACAGCTTTTATCCCCCAAAGAAATGAATCAGACGCTTACATTAATCTCATACTGTTTGGCTTGTGTCTCAAGTACATTACTAGCTAACTCTTCTATCTTAATTTAACTCATTTCTAGTATTTTATCTGCCACGTGTCCTGGCCCGTGGCTTACCTGGATTCCTTACATGTCTCTTCTTCGGGGGTCAGATGGAGACTGACTAACTCCACCCTCCTTCTACCTGTCTGTCCTCTGATCCTCCACCCACTTCTATGGTGCTCCACATAGGCCAAAACAGCTCCTTTATTTTCAGTATACAGAGAACATTTCCACCACACATTTATTTATGACTTTTCAACTTATTTCATCAAAATTTTACCAGTTTTCAGTGTGGAAATTTTTCACATTCTCAGATAAATTTATTCCTAGGTCTTTGACTCTATTGACTTTATACAAATGGAGCTGTATTATTGGTTTTTAAAAAACAGTTTGTAGTTATTGAATAGACATCTTACTGATTATCATAGATTGATTCCATATAATTCAATGTTACTAAAATCATGTGTTAATCTTAACCATTTCTGTGCTTGGGCTTCAAAGTTCTGTGGTGCTTTCAGGTATTGAAGAAAGATAGGCAGAGATACAATTGCACAATCACCATATATTGAGACCACAAATCAACAATGGGTGATTCTTCTATCACTGTCCACCTTGCTTTGAGATAGGGTCTCTCACTGAACCAGGAGCTCCCCAACTAGCTAGGCTGGCGAACTTAATGAGCCCCAGGGATCCACCTTTCTCTACACTCCATGCACTGGACACACAGATGGAAGCCACCACACCCACCATTCACATGAAACCCAAACTTGTGTCCTTGGGTTTATGCATCCACAGCAGACCTTTTATTGATGAAGCCATTTCTCAGACCCTATTAAGAAATTTTTATAAAGAAAAGTTGGAGAATTTCTGCTAAACCTTTTGACATTACATTGCCTTTACCCTACAGCGCATTTACACATGAATGCATGTTGACCATCCTTACATGCCAGAGAGCAGGTACTATGACCTTAACTTAGAGAAATGATCTCTTGGACAGTGTAGATCTGGGAATCACCTGTGGCCTTGGGGTACTCATATATGGGTGTGGCTGGAGGGACAATTTAAGATTGGGGTACAGGTACCCAAAGCCCCTTCTCCCTTGTGCCCTTGATTGGAGGACCTAACCACTGAGTGAAGCCTAGTGGAACCAACCCAGCTTTTCCAGGAACTGCATGATTGCTTAATCCCTTTTGTATCAGTGAGTACTCTCCTTTGAACCTTTTAATAAATAATAATCTTTTTATCAGTTGCCCATGATCATTATCATTACCATAATAAGAGGTAAAGTTTATCCCTTCATAGTTAATTTTTCTAGCATGTCTGGGATTTCCACTCATTACATTTGGATAAGAAGTTTTAATCTGGTGGCTGGAGAGGCAACACCATGGTTAAGAACATGTAGTGCTCTTATAGATGACTCCAGTTAAGTTTCCACCATTCTCACATTACACTTTTTAGTTCCGCGCATAAAAGCAAGCACACACTAGCAAGGCCACGCATAGTGTTTATTTAAGAGAAAAGTCCCAGGCGGGTAAAGAGACAGAGGGGCAAGAAAGAAGTCAGGGGACAGAGAAGAAAAAAGTGCCAAGCATGCGCTTGCAGCTGCTTTTAAGGGAAGGGGTGTGCACGGGTATGCGTCATGGGTCCAGGGAGGTGCTTTACGGCATGCATCATGGGTCCAGACAGGCGCTTCCAGGTCCAGCCATGGTCCAGGGAGGTGCTTCCATACTCAGTGCTGCAGGGTTTACATAGCCACGCCCAGGGGCGTGCCTCCGTGCAAGGTGCATCCCACCTGAGCTGAGGGGCTCAACTAGGGAATGCCAGGAATCCTTACAACACTAACACCTATAACTCCAGATATAGGTGAACAAGCTTCATTTCCAGGACCCTGTGAGCACCTCTACCCACATTCACATACCAACACAGAGACACATACCTATACACATAATTAAAGATAAAATAAATATTTAAAAGAAGAATTTTTGAATCTATTCTCATCAGGGATGTTGGCCAGTAAGTTTCTTTTCCTGTAGTCTTGATGCCTTTGTCTGGTTTAGGAAATGAGCTAACAAAACTGGCATTAGAAAATGAAAAGTTACCCTGCTTCTTTTTGGAAGCATTTGAGGTAAACTAGTGCTACCTATTTCAATGTTTATTAGATAACAGCAGTAAAGTCAGAGATTCCTGAGCTCTCCTTTGATGAGAAACTTTATATTGCTTCCTCAATCTCCTTGCTTATTGGTACTCTGTTGAGATATTCTGCTTATTCATGAAAAATAAAAGTTAAAAGTGATTCTCTTAAAAATCTTAATTTTGTTTGATTTTCTTTGGCTTTGATCTCTTGAAGGAGGAGAATAAAGTTTACAGTCTGATTTTTTACCATTTTATATAACCATTTTCCTCTATTATATAACAATTTCTGTGTGTTATTTTTGTGTTCCCTGCATGACACCGCTGAAAAAACATTTATATGAATAAAACATTATATTAAAATATATTGAATATATTAAAATAGATTGTTCAATCTATCATGATAGTATTATTTTAATGAAAGGGAGGAGGGTGATAGTAAAAGAACAAAACCAGTTAAGACAGAAAATATTTCATTTTAGACTATCACTAAAGATCTTATTTTAATCAGCAAATAAAATAAATCAAATAAGCAAATGCTAAATATTTTATTATATACTTCCAGATTCATACTCTATTAATTTTTTATTTTTAAAATTTTATTTTCAGTTTTGGAACTGCAACAAATATATAATTTATTATGGAAGGAAATAAAATAATAGCTTAATTTGAACTCTCAGCACTTAAAAATAATACACAAATTCTTACTCTGATATTCCTTTGACCATTTTTGAATGTGGAGTTGAACTGAGAGAAAAGAGCAAATCACATCAGGTAGAAATTCATTAACTTTAAGAATATTCACACTCCAAACACACTTCTAATTTTAATTCTGATAGGAGTTTTTGAAAAAAAGTTGGGGTGTTAAGATCTTTTCATGAAATCAACCTCATCCAGCAACTCTTGCCTTGGGGACAATCTGAACCAATGTTCAATGATGTAATAATATTCGGTGACCCTTGCAATTTTATTTTATAAGTAAATTTTCATTGACTTGACATAATAAAAACTAATTTAGAAATATTAAGAGAATATAGGACAAATGATTTAGTTCATATGCTATGTATAATTATGTATTTATTTCTTAAACAACCTAATTTTACCACCAATGGGAAGAACACATATCATTACTTAGCTAAACAACAACCTTCTCAATACTACATCAAGTTGACAAGAGTTATATAGTTATGAGTATTTGGTTGGTAGTCAATAAAGCTATCAAAGTTTTACATCATGTAATGTAATTACATTACAAATTTTACATGTAATTAATATTGAATGAATTAGGTAAACTGGCAATTACAGGTTGTAGATTCCATATAATATGTAATGGCATTTACTGAATATAATTTGCATGATGTTGCTCTGCTAAGAATGTGCATTATAAAATTAAACTCTACCTTGCATCACGGCTCTATTATTGATGTTAGGCAAGTTATTTGAAATGCTTTCTGCATGAGCATAATAACAACATTACCTTACAATGATGATGATTTGGGGGATTAGGTTAATTAATGAATATAAACTCAATGTTCAAGAAATAGTCACCAGGTCAAAACAACATTTGAATCATATGGCTTATGCTTACAAAGTTGTCATGAAAGATATCTAAATTTGTCTCCTGTGGTCTTCAGTGATTTATGCAATAACTTGCATAGGCAATAAATTGTCTCATCAATGACTTTCTGTAATCATTTATATAGAAAACATATGTTATTTTGTTAGTTGTGGAAAGATGGATCTGAATAGAGACACTTAGGATGATACTGCAGTTATTATTTACTCAGAAAATTGTCTTACTAGTTATGTATGTGTCATGGTGAAAGTTTAGGATTATCCTAGTCAGCGATAATGATCAGACAACAACAAAAATGTCTAGTTTATGCAACCCAAACCCACATGAAACTGATTTCTGACAGAGATCTAACAAGGTCATTTATGAAGCTTTGATTGGCAAGCAGATGAATATTCATGATGGCTATTCAATGCATTCCTTTCTTCACATACATAGATATAAATTTTGGAAATCAGACTAACTAATGAGAAGTAGCTTGGGGAAAATCTACAGACATAGTTCTATACAGATAACCATAGATAATAAAATTGGTTTCGACCGTTACTTTCCTGAAGAGGATATCTTTCCTTATTCCATCCCAGATCTTCTTTTTAATTCCTACATTTGTTAATATTAAAGTTTCCTGTTTATTTTTCTATTTTTGAAAAAGGGGCTATAACAAGCATTTATTTCCAATTGAAACCTGAACTCCATTTATGAAGCAGTGATTATATACTGATATCCATGCAATTTTCGAACTCCATGACTTCCAAAGAAAAAACAATATTCTAAATGAAATCAGTCTATCTCATTAGCTGTTTGTTATACTATGTAATAAAATATATCTTCAAATTTCTTTACAGAAAATCACAGGAAAACTAATAATTAAACATATCTCCAACAAGAGTATTCAACAGTAAATTACCTAAATACTTAGGAAGCAATGAAAATTCAACAACATATCCTAGTATGTCAGAGTTCCTTTATAATTATCAAATTTTCTACTAATCTTAAATGTTGGAGTTTCTTAAAACTTTATCCTGTGAGCAGAAGTTATAGAGTTCAACTAAAAACTCACCCTTCAGCAACTTCCTCATAAACTAGAGTTAATATATCATTCTTCTAAAGGAGACAAGATGTGGGAGAAAAGAAGGTTTATGGACAGATTAAGTAGTTGAGAGGAGACAGACAATAACATTGATCCCATCAGGATTTTGTCCCAATAGCATTACACAGTTTGCTGAAAAACTGCACATACGATCCATGCTGATTCACTAAAAAAAAAAAAAAAAAAAAAAAAGACATCTGAGTAATTACTCTAAATATGCCTCATTAAAAAATATACAGATGGAAATAGTCCCAGAAAATTTTTGAAAAGTCAATAAAGTACTTCATATGTTTATAAATATTTTTTGTAAACACTATCAATCTTTAAGATATGCTGTCTCCTGATTTTTGGTTTAAAATATATGCCAGCCATATTTTAGCCTAAGATGTTTGCTTATTACACAAATAAATCTTAATATGCCACTCTCTTACATTTGGAGAAAACTTTTTAAATGCCAAATTGAGCCAACTGTTGAATAACAAATCATAATATTTGTTAGCTTATTTTTAAATTGAGCTGCTGCACCCCCTCCCCCGCCTTAGGCTCAGTGATTTGTCTGCGTCATTGTTTTGCATAAACTTGAGAAACACATTTTGGGTAATGGCTAAAAAATGTGGCTGACGGTTTTGAAGTCCTTAATTTTTAAAAATAGTGCCACCACTTGAGAAATAAACATGATGTCTAGGAATAGACTTTTTTGCAAATCTGCAGAAGACTTCAACCTCCCTTAAATGATTAAAAAATAATAACTTACATAACACCAGCTACTTTGAAAAGGATTTAGAAACAGAACACATTCAGCTTTAGAAATTTCAAAACAACCAAAGATCTAGCTCCCCACATCAAATCAAATATAATAAATACAAAGGCTTTGTTTCTTACATATCACATAATGGAGTTCATGGAGCCCCAAAGGAAGCTGTGAGCCAGCTGCTGCTTCTCTGTTCAAGAGTGAGGCAGCTATGCTGTGGGACTATGCTCCTATACATGCTGAATATTTGTTATTGTATATATTGGTTTAATAAAACACTGACTGACCAGAAGCTAGATAGACAAGAAGGAGGCACCAGACAAGGGGAATACTGGGAAGAGGAAGGATAGTGTTGCCTGCCAGACTCAGAGGAAGATAAGAATGCTGTGCTGACTAAAGTTACCAAGCCATGTGGCTAAATATAGATGAGAATTATGAGTTACTATAAGTGAAAGAGCTAGTTAATAATATGCCTTACCATAGGCCAAACAGTTTATAAAAGACCCCTGAGACAGAGAAAGAAGGAACCTGCTGTATGTCACTCAGTGATCGCTTTTGAGGTATAGACCAATCAGGACAGTTATAAGATAGTTTCATATCATATCTTTAACAAGAATTTCAGATGAATCTACTCAGTACGATGAGAATGGTTATATACGTTAATGAAATAGTTATATATATGTTTATAGTTACTTCATTAGGACTTAACCATTGTTTTAGTTTTACAGGACCCCACAGAGATACCGTCGCCCACAGGCCAGCATGAAGCAACTTAATGAAAGAACTATGTCCCTTTCCTGATAAGTTGGCCATCCAAGGGAGGGTTATGATCAATTATCATTTTGATACGATAGATATAAGTTAATCTTGGGTAGAAGATAGAATGATATTATAGATATAAAAATTTTAAAAAAAAGAGAGAGAAAGAAAGAAAAAAATAGATAAGAGATCATTATACTTACAAACAACTATTAACCAAAAGATAAATAAAAAAAATATCACCATGGTACAGATGTTATATATTGATACAAATGAAAATCAATCTATATGTTTGATTGAGATAATATATATATTGCTACAAAGTTAAACATGGTACAAATGTTTGTATATTGGTACAAATGGAAAATTAATCTATATGTTTAATTGAGATAATATATACTTTGATACAAAGTTAAATATATAATTGCCTTATTTGCACGTGTCTCCCTCTGTTTAAAATATTTTGCATATTGATGTATATTAAGTACATTGCCATTTCCATAATGCAATTTCTACCTCTAATTATTTATGCTAGTCATAACATTTGTTATAATATATACACAAGTTGTTTTATATAACTCTATTTAGATATATTTATATATATAATGATATGTAGTTAAGATATTGTTGTCATTTGATACGAAATATATATTTTGGTCAATATTCATAAGATTGTTACACTTAAAATTATTATTGAAGAGCTATACACTCATTTTTAAAATGCCTATTCTTACAATGTTAGCTTTACTTTCTTGGTTGATTGAGATTGCAGATTATGGCTACTCAAATTTTCCACCTAACAGTCAAGATACTCAGGCTTTTCAAAAACATCTTAAAATAGGCATCTTCAACCACTTCATAGACCAAGAGAACATGAGATTCAATATTTTGTTATCTCAAATTTGGCCTTGAGAGACATGACAACTCCTGACATCACTGTTCCTTTCTCAAGGTAGTGTTAAACATCACAGACATCTTTCAAAGAGATTGTCTTATTTGGCAAATAATGGCTTGAGGGGCAAAGGACGACACTTTCCCTGACTGCTGTCAGCGTGCTCTCTGTCCGATATAGACAAGCAAGATGAAAGATAGAGATTGCCAAAGCCTGCCTAGTCAGGATAAGACGGTCTTACCAAAAAATACCCTGCTTCTATAGAGACTTATCAGATATCATAGGCCAGTAGCCACAAAGATAGATGCTCCCATTATACAGAAAAGTGGTAAATAACTGTCCAGATAGTTATCTGTCACTGTCTTCTCCTAAATTTTAGAAGTTACTTTATCATGCTTCCAACTTCAGATATATATTTTCCTTCTCAGGTCTTGACGGTGTTAAAGACTAAATAGTTGAGGTTATTATTACTTCACATCTCAGCCAAGACACTCAGGTGTTAAAACTTTATTGTTTGAGATAAACAGCCTTAAAGCAATCCCTATACATTTCCTCGTATCAACATTTTAGACATTAAATTGCACCTTACATTTGTTGTTTGTTAGCAGTAGTTTGACCTCACTTATGTTAATACCTTTCTCTTCCCCAGACACTGCCTTATTATGATCCCTATAATATATAGTTTTATGCTTAGTTTAAAACCTTCTTATTTAGACAAAAAGAGGAGATGTAGCGGGAAATCAGAAGCTATGCATATAAACTGATTGCATCGGAGTGCTGGAGCCGAGCGGGGCGTGGTCAACTGGAAAGAGCATCAAAAATAAAGCCCCCAGATGGGAGAAGGCAGAAGAGGAAGCCTGGCTCTCACATGGGTTCTGGACCTGGGGCGTGGTTAGGAAGGACTGGGCATTTGGAAACCCTCCTGCGCACTGCTATTGCACCCTTTTCTCCCCCTGAACAAAACCTTTTTCTACAAGTGATTTTTAAATAATAAATATTACTTAATATATATCCAATGACAAATTATTTACCGTAATACATGTGGCTAAACATAGATGAGAATTATGAGTGAAAGAGCTAGTTAATAATATGCTGTACCATAGGCCGAATAGTTTATAATTAATATAAGCCTTTGTGTGATTATTTGCAACTAAAATGCTGTAGGACCAACCAGGAGGGACAGAGAAACTTCTGACTAGACAACTACCCCCAGGGACCTTTATGCTACTATCCCAACTACATTAACAACTATCCTCAAAAGCTTCCAAATCAAGTTGCTTATCTTATGATAATTTCTTAACATGATAATTTGTATTTCCCTTAGAATACAGAATGCTTTTTGATAGCTGAGACCCTGCCCAACTCTTCTCTAATGATGTTAAATATAAAGTTATTTCTTTGGGTAGGGATGCTCAGCAGGGTGTCTGGACTTGGCTCCACCTCCCTCCATTACCCCCTGCCCCATTCTTTTCTTTGTTCTGCTATCTTCAAGACTGAGGAATATTGTGAGGAAGCAGTTGCAAGTCAGATCTTGAGAATAACTTACAAACACAGCTGTAATAACATAAAGTGTAAGGTTTGAAAGGTAAACACATTCTGTGATTCTATAATTGTCCTAGAGAACACCTAGAAAAATGTCACTCCATGCCCCCCCCAAACCAGCAAGTTTTTCTTATTAAAAACATAATTCTAAAAATAAATTTAAATTCCAGGGCTGAGAAGAGATGGCTGAGTATGTAAAGCACTTGTCTTGTGAAAATGAGGACTAGAGGTTGTATCCCCAACTCTCCTATAAAAAGCTGAGTGAAGCAACACATGCCTGTAACTCTGGGGAAGCAGACAGGCTATCCTAGAGGCTCTTGACCAGTCAGTAGAGACAAAGCATTGAGCTCCAGGACAATGAGAAACCCTGCCTCAAAAGTTAAGATGGAGACTAGACACGATGGCCTTTTATCCCAGCACTCTAGCTGCAAAGGCAGGTAGATCTCTGTAAGACAGCCAAGGATACAAAGAGTCCCTGTCTAGAAAAACAAACATAAAGATGGAGTAAAAGTGATAGGTCTCCCTGCATAAAGGCACTCATTATGCTGCAAAACCTAATGATGACCTGTGTTTGATCCCTGGAACCACAATGGTGGGAGGAAAATACTGATACCCCAAAGTTGTCCACATGCATACACATATACACACATGTATACACACACACATACACACAAACACACAAATACACACACATACACACAAATACACACAAACACACAAATACATACACACAATAAACACGCAAACACACACACATATATACACACAAATACACATATGATGGTTAAACCCAGAAAACCACAGAAATGTACCTTCTCTTAAAAATTCCACAGGATCATATAAACAGAAAAATTTGCAGCCAAGTGACTTTAAAAATTATGTTTTTCATTCAACATATCCATTGAAAATTCATCTTCATTTATTGACTAAATGTCACACAGTTTCTCTGTTGCTCTACTGAAAGACATTTGAGCTCTGTTCAAGTTTGGGGTAATTATGAATCAAGCTGTTGGGAGCATTTATGTGCTTGTATTTATGTGACTATATGATCTGTCTAAGGTGAGGTATCTGTTGCCTGTTGCTGTACTAACAAATGAACTCACAAATATTGAGCACTCAAATCAATGAACATATATTTATGCTATTGTTTCACTAAGTTTGGATCTAGCTACAGAAGAGTTGTATCCTCCAGGATTTTCATAAGATATGATCAACTTGTCAGATGGTCTAGAGACTTCAAGTCAAAGGAATTTCACTAGATGATCAACTTGTCAGATGGTCTAGAGACTTCAAGTCAAAGGAATTTCACTAGATAGAATTTGGTCCATTGTATGTTCTTATGTTGATGACCTCAGTTCTTATTTGACTTTGGGCCAATGTGTTCTTTGTTGCTTACCTCATGAGTATATCTGACATAGTATTATTGAGTATGGCAATCTGCTTCCTGGAACGTATTATTGGGTAACTTCTAATATCAACTGTCATGAGTTATCTGGAAAAAGACATTCAGTCTCCTGAATAGTGCACACAGCAAGTTCATTGAGGAATGTGACTTTAAGAACTAGACAGTAGAGTTTGTGATGTAATGCATTGAGGTGCCACAGCCAATCAAAAGGGATGCTCAGATTGTATTGACTTCTCTAAAGTGACTCCCACACATCAAGAAGACCAATGATGCTATGCAGAAAAATCACAAGAAAGGATTGCAAAAGACAGTGTCTTTACTCTTCACATGAGAGTTCCCAGGGGCAGTCTAAACTGGAAGCCATCTATGGGCAACAATCTCAGCATTAAGGGAGGAGTGCACAGTCTCAAAAGTAGACAACACAATATAGATGATAGATAGACAGATGGATGAATGGATGGATGGATGGACAGATGGACAGACAAGTTACAACATGTTTGGATGCACCCAGAGAATATGACAGAATCTTATTTCCTTTCTAGATCCGGGATCATTTTTGGCTGAGAGTATTTAAAGCATATAATTAGGGCACTAGAGTATGTGTAAAAGTCTAGTGGGTAGGAAGACTTAATAAGTATAAATCCATAATGACTAAAAAACAGAAGTCAGGAAATAATGAAAAAAAGAGATGGGGAAGTCAAGTCATATGGAAACTCAGAGGTTACATAAACTATTCAAGGTTTTATTAATGGCACAAAAAAAAACCTCCACCAAAGATATTAAAGCGAAAAATCCTTAGCAAGTACTACATTTGGAAAATTCACTCTAGCTAGATATTGAGTGAAAGATTAATTACAAGGCTAGATGTTTTACAATTATAAGAGAGAGGAGTTAAAATAATGAAAGTGAAATTAAATATACATAAAATATACTTAAAAAGATTTGAGATTAGATTTAAAATGAATGAGCAGTGTGGAGAGAAAAGACACTGAAGTGCATGATATAACATATACCCAGGTTTCTATTTTGGGTAATATAAAGGTTCATTATAAAAATAATGCAAAGTTCTTAAAATTTACTTTTTAGTCTGCCAACTCACTAGCTATGTGTCTCAGAAAAAAATTGAAGCCTATAAGGCTTTCATTTTTTTATCAGAGCATTGAAGACAATACCATTGTTCCCTTTAGGGTTTTGTATTAAAAGTGACCATTTGTGGGATTGGAGACTAGAGATTGGGATTGGAGACTTGCTGTTCTTCCACAGGACCCAGGTTCAATATCCAGCACCCAAGAGGCAACTCATGACCACCTGCAACTCTAGTTCCAAGGAATCTGACACCTTCTTCTGGCCTCCACAGGTACAAGGCATGCACATCGTGCACAGACATACATACAGGCAAAACACCCACTCACATAAGATAAAAGAAAAATAGTTTTTAAAACTTGATCACTGTTATAAAGATGGGCTCACTCCAGAGAGGCTGTTTAATATGTACTATTATTGCCAGGACCAGTAGGCAGCAAGGAGTGATAGAACTGTTTTAAGAAAGAGATTTTATAATTCATAAAAGAAAAGTAAAACATACATGAAATAAAACAAAAAAGGCAGGAATGAACAAGGTAAATGGTCAAACTTTCAAAGAAGGAACTTCTTTTTTATTATAAATAAAGTCATAATTTTTATCCATGTATCCTCTTGTTCAGACTCCCTTTCCCCTCCCACTCCTCAAAGAAGGAACTTCAAAAAGATGGCTGAATAAAGAGGAATGATAGGGGTGTATTCAACACATTGCATTTGTATTAGGTAAAAGTCGTCTCAAATCCCATAGTCACCTTGCTGATTATATCTACGTATATGTTCTACTTCTTATTGAAAGCCAATTCATACAGGAATTTACAGGTGGAAAGAAAAGGACTGGGAATAGAGTGAGCTGATTTAAAAAATGGTATTTCTTATAAAGTAACCCTGTGTTCCACAGTACTGAGTTTTCCTTGTGACTTTGGTTTCCTATAGGGCATAAAGAACAAGTTACATAGTCAATGAAGCAGAGAGAGAAAGTGATATACTCATTCTTTACACATATGCTCACAAGTCAATAGAGAAAAGGAAAATAGAATGACAGTTCTCTGATGGTGAGCCAGGCCACTCAAGCTTGCTCGTTTAAGCAGCAGCCATGGCATAGGGCAGCAATCTGCCACCATAAAAGAATTCAGCAATCCTGGGCATGGAAAAAATGTTGTGAAAGTCACTTAAAGGAAAATGCATACCCCAGCCATTGAAGAAGATGGAAACAACGTTTAAATAGATGCATGAGTATGGCATTTTGATTGCTGAAGCCTAGGCAATGTGGAAAATGAGGAAATGAGGTAAAATAAGAACTGTATCTAATTATCCATTTTACTCTCTTCATATACAGAAATTAGAAGCTTGTGGGCTCCCAAGGAAAATTCATATTCCCACAAGTGATTCAGAGCTGGAGTTTAAGTTTTAGCAGATAAAAAGAAATCATGTGGCTACATTGGTGTTCAAGCCTGAGCATGAGCTTCAGGACCATAAACCAAGTCCATTTAATAAACCACTTTTAAATAAATAATAAAAAATGCTTTCCCAAACTTGCTTATACTCTTTTAAAAGTCTTTAAATATTTTCTCATTTAAAAAGAAATTGGACTTGATGATACACATTCTTAGTCCCAGGACTTTGGGGTGTAGAGGAAGGCTTATGTAGAGTTCAAGACCATCTCTTGTTTACATAGCAAGGTCCAAGATAGCCAGGGATGTGTACAGTGACCCACTATTAATAAGTAAAATAAAAATAATAAAAATATTAATATAACTATAGTGGTTTTAATAGTATTAGATACATTGGGTTAAAGTGCCCAGAAATTTTGATTTACTATGAAATTCGAAGACTTAAAATAGGACTGTATTTTTCAGTAAAATGAAAAAGAATCATCATTTTAAGAACTTATTGGCCTTTTTCACTCAAAATTCATACATATCAAACTGCATTTGTAGAAATTTATGGGAAATCAACATATGTACATGGGAAGTCATTCAAATGATCCTTTTAATTTAATCATTTGTCATTTCTCCACACATGACCAAGGAATGTGAGCTGAGACACACACTCATTCACCTGGAAGAATCTGAATGAGGGTACTTACATACAGCAGCTCCCATATAATATAATGGGCTTAATTTACTATATGTAAATTCTTAAATGAATTTTTATTATTTTTATTTTACACCCTGGCCTCAGTTTCCCCTCCCTCCTCTCCTACCCCTCCCTGCCTCACTTCTGCACCACCTCATTCACTCCTCCATTTCTATTCAGAAAAGGGCAAGCTTCCCACAAATATCAACCAAACATGGCATGTCAAGTTATAGTAAGACTAGGTACCTCACCTTGTACTAAGACTGGACATGGCAACCTTGTATGAGGAAAAGGATGACAAAAACCAACAAAAGAGTCACAGACATTCCTTGTTCCCACTGTTAGGAGTCCCACAAGCAGACCAAGCTACACAACTGTAACATATATGCAGAGGGCCTTGGTCAGTCCCATGAAGGTTCCCTGGTTGTTGGTTCAGTCTCTGTAAACCCCTGTGAGCCGGGGTCAGTTGGTTCGGTGGGTTTTTCTGTGGTGCCCCTTAATCTCTCTGTTTCCTACAGTCCTTCCTTGCCCTCTTCCACAAGATTCCCCAAGTTCTGCCTAATGTTTGACTGTGGGTCTCCATATTTGTTTCCATCAGGTCCTGAATGAAGCCTCTCTGATGACAATTGAGCTAGGCAATCTATGAGTATATCAGGATATCATTAGGCATCACTACATTGACATCTTTTTCTTTTTGACCATTCATGTTTTGTTCTATCCTAGGGCTCTGAGCTATTCATCCTCTGAGTCCTGGCACTCCAGGAAGTTTCAGAAGGAATAGTATCCCTCTTATGGCATGGGTCGCAGGCTGGGCAAGTCATTGGTTGGCCACCCCCAGAATCTCTGTAGCACCTATACTCTATTACATCTTGTAGATAGAAAAAAATGTAGGTCAAAAGTTTTATGGTAGATTATTAGGAGTTTCCATTGCACTAAAATTCTACCCCACACCAAATACCCCCTTTTCAGGTACCTCTTCCAGTCTCCCCTCACATCCTCCCACCTGATCCCTCATGCTCTCATTCCCATTCACCCCCACTCCATCTAAGAAATCTATCTTATTTCCCCTTTCCCAGGGATATCCAAGATTCCTTCCTGAGCACTCATTGTTGCTTAGCTTCTCTGGGTCTATAGACTGTAGCATGGCTTTCCTTTACCTTATAGCCAATATCCACTTATAAGTGAATATGTACTGTGTTTGTCTTTCTGGATCTGAGTTACCTCATTCAGGATGACTTATTTTCAATTTCTATACATTTACTTGAAAATTTCATGATGTCATTGTTTCTAACAATTGATTAATGCTCCATTGTGTAGATGTAGCACATTTTCTTTAACCAGTCTTTGGGTTGAGGACATCTAGGTTGTTTCCAGTTTCTGGCTATTACAAATAAAGCTGCTATGAACATAGTTGAGCAAGTATTTGTGGTATTATTTTGCATCCTTTATGTATATGCCCTAGAGTGGTATAGCTGTCTCTTTAGATAGATTAAGGCCAAATTGTCTGGAAAAAAAATGTCATGTTGATTCCCAAAGTGACTATACAAGTTTATATTCCTACCAACAATAGAGGAGTGATCCCCTTGCTCTACATCCTCACCAACAAGAGCTGTTGCCTGTGTTTTTTATCTTAGCCATTCTGACTGGTGCAAGATCTTGAAATCAGGGGTTGTGATACCTTCAGAAGTTGATTTATTGTACAGGATTGTTTTAGCTATCCTGGGTTTTTGGTTTTCTGTATGAAGTTGAGTGGTATTCTTTCAAGGTCTGAAAAGTTTTGTGTTGAGATTTTGATGGGGATTTCATTGAATATGTAGATTGCTTTTGGTAGTATGGGCATTTTTACTATTTTAATCCCACAAATCTATGAACATGAAAAATCTTTTCATCTTTTCATATCTTCAACAGTTTTTTCTTCAAAGATATGAAGATCTTTCATTTTCTTGGTTATAGTTACACCAATATATTGTATATCATTAGTGACTATTTTGAAGGGTGTTGTTCTCATAATTTCTTCCTCTGTCCATTTACTATTTGTATATTTGAGGGGCACTGATTTTTTTAGTTAACCTTATATTCAGCCACTTTGTTGAATGTGCTTATCAGCTATAGGAGTTTCCTGGTAGAATTTTTGGGGCCTCTCATGTACGTCATCATATCATCTGCAAATAGTGATACCTTGATTTCTTCCTTTCCAGTTTGCATTCCTTTGATCTCTTTTTGTTGTCTTTGCTCTAACTAGAACTCCAACAAATATTAACTAGATATGAAGAGAGTGGACAGGCTTGTGTTCCAGATTTTAGTGGAATCATTTTGAGTTTTTTTTTTTTTTCATTTACTTTGATGTTGGCTACCAACTTGTTGTATATTTGTCTTTATAATGTTTAGGTACGTCCCTTGTATTCCTGGTCTCCTTAAGACTTTTATCATAAAAGGGTAGTGGATTTTGTCAAAGACTTTTCAACATCCAATGAGATGATTATGTGATTTATTTTCTTTAAGTTTGTTGAAATGTTAAATTACATTACAGGTTTTTTTTTGTTTGCTTGTTGAATCAACCTCACATCTCTGAGATGAAGCCTACTTGATCATTGTGAATGAACTTTTTGATGTGTTCTTGGATTCAGTTTGTGAGTATTTTTGCATTAATGTTGATGAGAGATAGTCTATAATTATCTTTGTTGAGTCCTTGTGTGATTTGGTTATTAGGGTGACAATGGTCTCATAAAAAGAATTTAGCAATATTTCTTTTGTTTCTATTTTGTGGAATAATTTTTAGAGTATTGGTATTTGTTTATGTTTAGGCAGAAGTTTCTGTCCCATCTGGTCCTGCAGCCATTCAGTCCCAAATAAACACACAGAGACTTATATTAATTATAAATGCTTGGTTGGTAGCTAAGGCTTACTACTTACTAGTTCTGACACTTTAATTAACCCATAGATCTTATCTATGTTTAGGCACATGGCTGGGTACCTTTACTCAGTAAGGCATTCTCATCTTGCTTCCTCTGTGTCTGGCTGGCAGCTCCTCACTCTGCCTTTTCTTTCCCCAGAATTTCCCTTGTCTGGTCACTCTATCTGTATTTCCTGCCTGGATACTGGCCCATCAGCCTTTTATTAAACCAATTCAAGTGACAAATATTTACAATGTACAGGAGCATTATTCCAAAGCATTTCTCCTTCTTAAATATATCTCTGTTTGTCCTTGAAAACATACCCAATATCCAACACTTTGGACTCACAAAAATAAATAATGGAGAATTTACTCCAAATTTGTCAAATGTTAATGGACTATACATTATTGATATAATTATTACCTGTATATATTTTATATAGTTATTTTATTTATATAATTTTTTATATTAGTTATAACCTTTATTTTATTTTAGACAAAAAAATGAAAAATGTGCTGATATTTTGTGTATGCTCTAACAAACAAAACTTGTCTGAAGATCAGAGGGCAAAGACAGTCACTAGTTAACCATAGAAACCAGGTGGTAGTGGCACACACCTTTAATCCCAGCACTTGGCACACACCTATAATCTCAGCACTTGAATCTCAGATCTCAGCCTTTGCTCCCAGTACTTGGGAGGTGCACAGGCCTTTAATCCCTGAACTAGGGAGGTTAAAAGAGGAAATGACATGGCTGAGTGGGAAAAGGATTATGAGACAGGAGGAGACAGGAGCTCAGTCCTTTTGGCCTGAGGATTCAATAGAGGTAAGAAGTCTCTGCAGTTGCTGGCTCCTCTTATCTATCTGATCTTTCAGTATTTACCTTGATATCCAGGTCCAGATTTTTATTAAGACCAATTAAGATTTATGCTACACTCATGTTTGAAAGTCTACTAGAATTTTGAACTAAAATCATCTGGCTTTAAGCTTTTATTTTGGAAGGGGAGACTTTTAATGACTGCTTCTATATCTTTGGGGGTTATGGGTTTATTTAAACTATTTATCTGACCTTGACTTAACTTTGGTAAATGGTATCTATCAAGAAATTTGTCTATTTCTTTTAGATTTTCCAGTTTTGTTGAGAGCAGATTATTGAAGTATAACTTGATTCTTTGGATTTCCTTTATGTCTGTTGTTACATCCCTCCCTTTTTTTTGTCTGGCCTGAGGTTTTCTAGGGTTCAGGATGCTGGCTTGGTTTCCTGTGGGGTAGGAGGCTTCTACCTGTATTTCATGGAGCTGGCCTGGTCTCTGGAGTTTATGATGCTAGTCTGTTTTCTGGAGATGTGGAATGTCTTTCTGTATGTTGTGAATATCACTGGCTAATAAAGGGTCTTTTTTGGCCTATGGCAAGGCATCTTAAAAACAGATGGGAAATCCAAGCATAGATAAACGGGGTGGAGTCAGGGTGAGACTCCATCCAGTCACCCAAGAATCAACACATAAAAATACAGGTAAATCCACAAACCATGTGGCAAGACATAGATGAAAAGAAATGGGTTGAGTTAAATTGTAAGGACTAGCTTATCATGAGCCTGAGCCATAAGCCAAACAGCATGTGATGTATATAAGCATCTGAGTAATTATTTTTTAAGTGGCAGTTGTGGGATTGAGTGGGAAAAATTCCTTCAGATCATAGGCCCAGAGAGACCAGAGACATCTTACAACAGTTCAGAGCTCTGGTTTGTCTTCTGGCGAGGTAGAGCCCTCTAGCTTCTGCCAGAGGTGTCATCCAGGGTATAGTCAGTATATGTAAATTTTTAAAAGGATAAATTAAAAATTTTATTTATATGTACTAGAAATTAAAATTCTGAGTACTCTAAGCTAGATTTTCAAGAAATTATTTTAATATAGTTTCAAAAGAGGACTGAGGACACTAAAAATAGAAAAACTTCCAGGGTCAGTTGAGTTCAGTCTCTTGGCAATATGTCTGTAGTCAAGGAACACTGGGGTTAGGCTACTATTTTCTTTTCCATCCCAAAATGCATGAAGGAACTGTAAGTTAGATTGCAACAAGTTCTGAAGAAATGCACACATGTGAGAAAACCTCTTCAGGCTCTATTTATAAAGACTTGAGAAATCTCTATGCATATTTCCTTTACACTCTCAATCCTGCTCTGAAAGGTACATTTGGATATAAGGGAAAACATATCATAAACTGTTTTTTAACCTGAGTACCTCTGAGTGGAAGTCTCACTCTTTTGAGCAAGTCCCTACGTTGTGGATAAATGAATCACTCACTGTGTGTGTATGTTACATAATGTTTATCTGTGGGAACTGCATTAAAAGGCCAACTGTGCCTCACAAGAAGTAGTAATTCTTGGAAATAATGACTTCATAAGAGGTGAATAAAAGAGCACAATCAGGACAATATTTTCTCCTCAGAAGCCTGATGTCAATCAGCCTTAATTGAATCAAGATTTAATGTTCTGATGTGTCTATGAGCAGACACATCTTATCATAAGCAATAGACACGCTTTTAAACATTGAAAAGGTCAATTACATAAAATTTTTATGTCCAGTTGAGAAACAAAAATAAAAAAATAATTTAAGAAAGGTTTAGGACATGTCCATGATCAATTTTTCAGGAGGACATTTAATAATCTGTTGTTATTATTTCACTTCAATTTAGTGACTTATGAATATTGGTCCATTAACTGAGATTCAGAAAACAAAGTGAAAAATCATGGCAAAATGCAGGATTATTGGCTTAGTTCTAGAAATGTCACATCTTTAGATAAAGAGTGCGTTCTAGCTGCAAGCTAATACTCACTTAAAATTAAAATTAACCCTTTACTTTTGTACTTCATCATATTTTAGTAACTTAACTCAGAGGTTATTATGAAAATTTTGCTTGAATATTCAATATACAACCAATTTATCTCTTCAAATTTCTAGTTATTACATAAGGTTGATATTTTTAATATGATAGCAATTGGGTCTGATTAATAAGATCGAATCATGATTTAATATAAAGTTAATTTTTTTCTACATCCACCATACTGCAATTTATTCATCTGGGCAAAAGCATGAAAATGTGTATCTCAGTAAAGTCTGAACATATTTTTTTCATTGAAACACTATCCCTTTGCCAAACTCAAAGAAAGTGCATCTTATTCTTCTGCTATCATTCCCAAAGGCAGCTGCAAACTAACAGTTTAGAAAGTAAGCTTCTTGTATCTTTATAGGCATTTTCTTCTTCAAGTTAGGAAAGTTTTTTTCTATGATTTTATTGAATACATTATCTGTGCCTTTGAGCTGGTATTCTTCTCCTTCTTCTATTCCTATTATTCTCAGGTTAGGTCTTTTCATGGTGTCCCAGATTTCCTGAACATTTTGTTATGGCTTTTTTTGGTTTTAATATTTTCTTTGACTGATATATTTGAGCTACTGAGTCTTGCACTTCAGAGATTCTATCTTCCATCACTTGAATTCTGTTGATTATGCTTGTATCTGCAGTTCCAGCTTTTTTCTTCTGGTTTTCTATTTCCATCTTTGCCTCATTTTGTGCCTTTTTTATTGCTTCTATTTCAGTTTTTATTTCCTGGCATGTTTCTTTCATAGATTTGTTCATCTCTTCCAATTTTTTGTTTGTATTTTCTTCTATTTCTTTAAGGGAATTTTTCATATCTTCTTTGAGGGCTTCAATGATCATCATAAAGGTATTTTTGGTGTTGCTTCCTTCTGCTTCCTCTTCATTGCTCTGTTCAGATCTTGTAGTTGTAGAACCACCACTTTCTTCTGGAGTTACCTTGTTGTTCTTTATATCATTATATATATTTTTGCACTGGCGCCTGCCCATGGCTTCAGTGGTTCACGATTAGGTGGCTCCTGGTCAGTTGTGGTAAGAGGGCTTGTGTGTCTCTTGTCACTTCTGAGCAAGGGGTCTGCTCAATGTCTGACTCTGCTCTAGACAGGGGTCTGAATTTCAAGACCTTAGTCTTTCTCTGCTGATGCAGTTGAGGCGGGGTCGCCGTTCAATGCCCCTTCTTTTAGGTGCAGTTGGGAGAGGCCCTCACAGTCAGAATCTATTCCTGTCTGCTAAGGAGTGTGTTGAGACATGCACCACAGACAGAACCCTGGTCCTGGAACCAGAACCCGAGCCAGAACACAATTTTCCCTGGCAGGGATTCAGGCGCTGGGGCCTGCTGACCTCACCTCACCTCTGTGCGGAGTCTGAGTCTGGCTTTCAGAGTCCTTGGTCCTTCTCTATTGAAGCAGTTGGAGGTGGGGTGGCTGTGCAAGTTCCCTTGTTTTAGTAGCAGCTGGGGGAACCTTCACAGCCAGCCACAGCCAAAATCTATTTCTGTCTCCTAAGGAGTGTGTGGAGACATGCACCACAGACAGAACCTGGTCCTGGAATCGGAACTAGAAAGTAGACAGCACCAGATACATTGTGTTCATGCTCTGTCCTCTCATGATTGTTGTGGCAGCAATGATTATCAGTGGGATGAAGTTGGGCAAACAAATGATAATAATTAAAAGAATGTAAACAAACCAGGAAAAGCAAAAGGTGGGGGATTTAAAAAGGAGGCTGTGCAGGGGGTTCATGGAGTCTTTGAACACAAGTTGTCTTGTAAGGTAAACAGAAATATCATCAAAAGGCTGAATTCAAAGAATGATGACTTCTTGATAAATGACTCAACATTTTCTTCATTGATGAACTCCTCACCAGTGTTCTTGTAAGTAACCCCAATTAAGCTTCCTGAGTCACACATATACACACAAAGGACATGAAAAGAGAAACAGAGATAGTTAGCAAAGAGATTCATGGGTGCAGATAATAAAAGATAATTTAATAATTGTTATTGAAATAAATTATATTTGTGTATGAAAACTCCATAATAAAATTCATTATATATAAGTAATATATGGTAAATTCGCAAAAGCTTAAATGTCTCAAACTCTGGCAGGGGTGTGGGTGAGGAAAGACTTGTTTTCTTTAAGGGTCTGGCCACAGGGAGTTTAACTATGCTCCAGTAAGTAAAAGAGCAGCATGAATGGACAGTTTTGTAAATAGGGAGATCATAAGAGTGGGCATGTTTCTGAGGAGTCTGATAACTGAGTTTAATGGGGTGCATAATGTAAAAACACCAAATTATATATATATAAATAAATAAATAAAAGAAATACTATGATTAAGATCAGGGTTTCACTGGCTTTGTAACTTTTAAAGGCTTTGTTTATTTTTTAAGTTTTATGGAAGTATCTGATATGTATTTGTCTTAGTTTTTAAATTATAGTAGAATTCTGTAGTAAGTCCATATTTTCATGTGTTTGTTTGTGTTATTGCTATTTTTTATTTTTAGTATGGAGTATTTATTAGTATTTCAAGCAGGTTACAAAGTATGCATTTGTTAAAATCATTCATTAAATTTAGGTTTAATTTTACTATCTAAAAACTCACCAGGTTTTTTTAGATTCTTCAAATTATGGAAACAAATTTATAATGTATGTCCTTATGATTTTCTGGAATTTCATTCATATCTGTTATAATGTTTGCCTTTCAATTTCTAGTTTTATTGAAGTAGGTCTTCACCTTTTTGTTTAATTTGGTTAAGAATTTGCCAATCGTGTTTCATCCTTAAAAAGTAAATTAATTAATTAATTAATTAATTAAGAAGAATGTCTCAAACTAGCTACCAATAAAATCAATGGAAGAAAAGTTCACACAAAAGATAACAGATAAATGAACAACGAGAGGGAGAAAAATCTCAAAACCAAGTATATAAGGTTTCCCCTTCAGCAAACTTCCCATCTTTGTTCTATGAATTATCAAAATGTGTATGATTTCTTCATTGTTGAATAAATGACTTCATTCACAAATGTTTCTCAATGTTAAAAATTAGTTAGGAATATACCGGTTCCTCGGACATGAAGATGGTTTATAAAAACAGTAGAAGCAACTGGCTCTTGTCTTCATGTGGCTGATATGGAAAACACAAAAGATTAAGTGATATGTAAGAAATATAGTGACTGAATGTTTTATAGGGAAACCTAAGGAAGTTCTGTGACCTTGGTGTGTATCACTTGAAAATTTTAATTTTTTCTTACTCATTCTGTCTGTGTAAAAAGTGTGTTTTCCTTTCAAAGATCCTATATTGTCTGCAGTGTAACAACCATGAGAACTTTATTAAATCAACAAAAAATCTATTAACTACTAAAAAAGCAACACAAAGAAGATGAGAATATTAGCAAATAATATATTTCATAAGCAGTTTATCTCTAAAATTATATATATTTGTGTGGATGTATCATAAGTGTATAAATATCTTTATAACTTTATTTATTTGCACACAATTTGGATATAAACTATTCATTACACAATGTACCTTTTTCATCAAATAAAACATTACATTCATTTTATGTTCTTACCACCGAAAAAACTTAACATGAGGGCATTGTAAGGCTGTATTGTTGACTGCAGGTCCAGTTACTGATGGCAGGTCTCAACAGGTTAGCCATCTCACTTGACTGACACTTTAGTCTTGTTAATTAGGTCTCATGTCCACTCTCTCTAGTTCCTAGAAACACCAATTCCTCTTTGAGTCTCTGAGTTTGACTATTTTTATTAACTTTACTTTTCGCCACATACTTTTTTCAATTTATTCTCCTTTCATACAATATATCCTACCTGCAGCCTCCTCTCCTTCCACTCCTCCCAATCCCTGTCACAGCTCCCCTCCCCCTCAAATCCATTACTTCTCCATTTTCCTTCAGAAAAAAAAAAACAAAAAAAAAAAACAGGTGTCCCAGTGATATCAACTGAACTTGACATAACAAAATGCAATAAAACTAGGCAGGCAACCCCATGTCAGGGCTGGATGAGGTAACCAGTAGGAGAAAATAGGTCCCAGAAGCAGGGAAAAGAGTCAGATACTCCTACAGGCATTGTTAGGAGTCCAACAAAACCCTCAAGCTAAAGAAGCACAGCATGTATGCAGATGGTGTGGTGAGGACCCATGCAGGCTCCCTGGATGCCCCTTCATCTTGGTGTGTGTGATGGCATGTCAAAACAATAGAAACTCTAATAACCATTCATTTAAAATGATACAAGGACATGAATAGGCAGTTACTTAGAAAATGCATACAAATCATCAACAGGTATTTAATACAGATTTATATGCAGATTAAGAATCACAGACATGATCTGATAACTTTTAGAACTGCAGGATGCATAGAAAGTAGATCCATCTACATACCATAGGTGGGAACACAAACTATTGCAGCTGGTATAAAGATTAACATGTAGAAGACATTTCAAACATTATAGATAAAAAATGAGACTTTATTCATAATAAAAAAAAGGAAAAAAAGAAATAATATTACCATGTAATTAAGCAATCCTTCTTCTGGGTATTGATCATGATTAATGGACAGTGTGTTCTAAGAGAATAATTGGTATTATTCTGCTCAGCTCAGCATATTCACAATAGTCAAAATAAAAAATGACCTAGAAGTCTATTGATAGTGAACAGGTAAAGAAAAAGAAGTATAAAAATACAATGGCCTTATAAAAAGCAAATCTGTACTATTGCACTATATGGCTAAACTTTAAACTATCTAATCTCAGAAACAAACAAAAAATACACAGAAAGACACAAATTAGATCATGTGAATTTAGATAACATGCTTAAAACAGTGAAATTCAGGGCCAGAAAGATAGGTCAGTGGCTAAGGTGCTGAACACTAAACCTAAGACAGAACCTGGCAACCTACACAATCAAAATAGAGAACTGACTATTGCAAGTTGTCCTCAACCTGGAATACACACACACACACACACACACACACACACACACACACACACACAAAGGTATAGTAAAAAATTCAAAGTCAGTAAAAACAGTCAGACCCATAAATGAGACATAAATAACAAATATAAAGTTATAGTCAAGCAAGATATCTAAGCTGTTAGACCTGCTACTAAACACTGTGCCAGTCAATAATATAGTATTGTGCATTTTAAAAATTAAAATGCACTCATGCTAAGTGGTTTTGTGGTAAGAACATAAAGTGTAACATTTTTTATGCAAAGGGTACATTGGGTCATTTGTAGCTTATATCTAAATTTTATGCAACTAAATAAAATTTTAAAGAGTTCTAAATCATAAAATGCATAATCTTAACAACAAAAACACAAAATCAAAGTTGGCTGAGATTCTATATGAAGGTGTAGTCATTCCTACTAAGATATCTAATTATAGAGCACTGCATGGTGGGAAGTAATCAAAGATGAAGGGTAACTCTTCTAACTCGTAGTTGAGATCACTGAGCTGTCAAGAGTTTATACTCACACTAGCCTCTTCACAGCTGGAGAACATGGTACATGACCTGACACCCCTCCACATTCTAAGTCAGATGCCATCTCTGCTCAGCTGAAGCATGGATTTTGCCCTCACAGCATTTCCAAATGTGCTGTCTCAAGATGCACAGGCCACCAGAGACTCAATTTTACAATTCCCATGAATTCTCAAATAACCAAAGGATTTCATGTGTCTCTAGTCAAACCATTCCCAAATTCACAAAATTGGGCTTGGTTTTCTAGTTCATTCAGGCAAAGCTGTTGAGCATTTGTATTTCTAACTGCTCCACATGAGGACGAATAGTTGCTACTCCGTTCAGTTCAGTATCAATATTAATCATGTGCTTGCTCACATGAGCCTCTTATAAACTCCAGAGGAATGCATCAGAAATAAAGAAATGCAAATAAAATGCTCTTTTTGTGACTAGCAAATTTTGTCAGTCTCTGTGTGTTCAAAACACTTGTTTGCTAGATGTTTATTCAATTAATTTAAAAAAAATGTGTGACAGTCTCTTGTTCACAATATTCTGACTCATGTGTCCTGTTACCTTCTTGTCCCCTCTCACTTCTAATGACCTTCAATTCCTACCTAATCTTCTCTCTACTTTCATGGCTTTCCTGTGTAGGAAGGTGTTGTGCATGTGGCCATGGCTGGTGTGCATTCATCATTGAAATGCCAACATCATATTGAGGATATGGCACCTTATAGCACTTCTCATTCTCTTACTCCTTCAGCCTTTCCACCCCTTCTTCCACAATGTTCCCTGTGCATTGGTCATAGAGATGCCCCACCTATGGATGAACATTTAGCACTTTGACAAGTTGTGAGTCTGTGCTTTGATCATCACCCACTGACAAACGATACTTCTCTAAGACTGAGAGCTGTATCGGTTCATGGTGTAAACCTAAGTATTTAGAAGGCAGTTTAACTACATGACCAGTTAACAAAATGTGAATAATAGATTCTACCTAATATGGCTGAGACCTGCTTAACCATAGATTTCTGTGCTGACTTACACTACAGGGCATGTATTCCCTCTCCGCTTTGCAGATCTCAGATCTAATCAAGAATATGCTGGTTATCTCAGTATAGCAATGCCACTATTGAACTCATGCCTTTATCTTGACATGGTATGCGTTTTGATTTAAAATTTCAACTGAAAATTCACCATTGCTACTGAGTCTCTGATTTCCTGTAACTATGTTTTCCCAAATTAGTGTCACATAGTACTGCTTACTTATAAAATAGTGAATTTTATAGCTATTATAAAATGAGAAGCAGGGGTCTTAAACTGTACTTTTACTTTATAGATGTCTAAGATTTTAACATTTAAAAATATCTAATATCAATTTTCTAATCTATCTCCCTCTTTTCCATTATCAATTTTCTCTTTCCCTCTTTTACTTTTTCCACCAAGTACCAAAACATCTTTCAAATATCTACATAGAAAGGTGTGTATCTTGCTAAAGTGGCATTCTTTATGTTCCAAATACATATAGAATTTAATGAAAATGAATCCACAACGTATCCAAACTTGTGGGACACAATGAAAGCAGTCTTAAGAGGAAAATTCATAGCGCTAGATGCCTATATAAAAAACCTAGAGAAATCCCACACTAGAGACCTAACAGCTCAGCTGAAAGCCTTAGAACAATTAGAAGTGAACTCACCTAGAAGGAGTAGACGGCAGGAAATAATCAAACTTAGAGCTGAAATCAATACAACTGAAACAAAAAGAACAATACAAAGAATCAACGAATCTAAGAGTTGGTTCTTTGAGAAAGTTAACAAGATAGATAAGCCCTTAGCCAAACTAATCAAAAAACAGAGAGAGTGTCCAAATCAACAAAATCAGAAATGAAAAGGGGAACATAACAACAAACCCCCAGGAAATACAGAGAATTATCAGATCATATTTTGAAAATCTGTATTCCACAAAAATGGAAAACCTAGAAGAAATGGACAGTTTTCTGGACAGGTACCATCTACCAAAATTAAATGGAGATCAGATTAATTATAACGCTTAAGGAAATTGAAGCTGTCATTAAAAACCTCCTCAAAAATAAAAGCACTGGCCCAGATGGTTTTAGTGCCGAATTCTACCAGACATTCAAAGAAGAATTACTACCATTACTGCTCAAACTATTTCACACAGTAGAAACTGAAGGAATACTGCCAAATTCCTTTTATGAGACCACAATTACCCTAATACCCAAGCCACTCAAAGACACAACAAAGAAGGAGAATTAAAGACCAATTTCCCTCATGAATATCGATGTGAAAATTCTCAACAAAATTTTGGCAAACTGTATACAACAATATATAAAAGATATCATCCACCACGACCAAGTAGGCTTCATGCCAAAAATGCAGGGCTTGTTTAACATATGAAAAACTATAAATGTTATCCATCATATAAACAAACTAAAGGATCAAACACACATGATCATATCCTTAGATGCGGAAAAAGTCTTTGACAAAATCCAACACTCCTTTATGATTAAAGCCCTGGAGAGATCAGGAATACAGGGAGAATACCTAAATATAATAAAGGCGATTTACAAGAAGCCGACAGCCAGTATCAAACTTAATGGAGAAAAACTCAAAGAAATCCCACTAAAGTCAGGAACTAGACAAGGATGTCCTCTCTCCCCTTATCTATTCAATAT
>PVIH01000530.1:0-12519 GCA_004025045.1 Sigmodon hispidus | reverse complement strand
AAACACCTTCAGCAATGTAGCAGGATACAAGATTAACTCAAAGAAATCAGTAGCCCTTCTATACACTAAAGATAGAAGAGCTGAAAAAGAAATAAGGGAAACATTACCCTTCATATTAGCTACAAGTAGTATTAAATACCTTGGAGTAACTATAACCAAAGAAGTAACAGACCTATTTGACAAAAATTTTAAATCACTGAAGAAAGAAATTGAAGTGGATATCAGAAAATGGAAAGCTCTCCCATTTTCCTGGATTGGTAGGATCAACATAGTAAAAATGGCAATTCTACCAAAGGCAATCTAGAGATTCAATGCACTGCCCATCAAAATCCCATCACAATATTTTTTGGACCTTGAAAGAACAATACTCAATTTAATTTGGAATAACAGGAAAGTCAGGATTGCCAAAACAATTTTACTCAACAAAAGAACCTCAGGAGTTATTACCATCCTTGACTTCAAGCTATACTATAGAGCTACAGTAATAAAAACAGCCTGGTACTGGCATAAAAACAGACTTGTGGACCAATGGAACAGAATTGAGGATCCAGATATTAACCCAACTACCTATGAACACCTGATCTTTGACAAAGAGGCCCAAAACATTCAATGGAAAAAGACAGTATATTTAACAAATGGTGTTGGCATAGCTGGATGGAAGTGTGTAGAAAAATGCCAATGGATCTGAGCCTGTCACCCTGCACAAAACTCAAATCCAAGTGGATAAAAGACCTCAACTTAAATCCAGCCACTTTGAACTTGATAGAAAAGAAAGTGGAAAATACACTTCTACGAATTGGCACAGGTGACCACTTCCTAAATATAACACCAGTGGCACAGGCACTAAGACTAACAATCAATAAGTGGGATCTCCTGAAGCTAGGAAGCTTCTGTAATGCAAAGGACACTGTCAATAGGACAAAACGCCAGCCTACAGAATGGGAAAAGATTTTCACCAACCCTCCAAGTGATAGAGGACTGATCTCTAAGATATATAAAGAGCTCAATAATCTAGAGCCCAAAACCTTGAATAACCCAATCAAAAAATGGGGTTCAGATCTAAAAAGGGAATTCTCAGCAGAGGAACTATGAATGGCTGAAAGGCACCTGAAAAAGTGTTCTTCATCTTTAGCCATCAGAGAAATGCAAATCAAAACAACTTTGAGATACCACCTAACACCTGTTAGATTAGCTAAGATAAAAGGCACAGATGACAGTCTATGTTGGAGAGGATGCTGAGCAAGGGGAACACTCCTCCATTGTTGGTGGGAGTGTAAGCTTGTTCAGCCACTTTGGAATGCAATATGGCGGTTTCTCAGAAAACTGAGAATCAATCTCCCCAAGGACCCAGCAATACCACTTCTGGGTGTATACCCTAAAGAGGCACATTCACACTCCAAAGGTATTAGCTCAACTATGTTCATAGCAGCATTATTTGTAATAGCAAGAACCTGGGAACAACCTACATGTCCCTCAACTGAAGAATGGATTAACACACTGTGGTACATCTACACAATGGAATACTACTCAGCAGTAAGAAAAAAATGATATCCTAAAATTTGCAGGCAAATGGATGGATTTAGAGAATATCCTCCTGAGCGAGGTATCACAAACTCAGAAAGATAAGCAGGGGATGTACTCACTCATTAGTGGTCTCTAAACAAACAAACAAGAAAAAAAACCAAACATGCCCAAGCAGCAAACCACAACCACTGAACAGCTTGGGATCAGAAACACCTTGTATTGACCCTTCGGATCCCATTACAAGTATAGGAACACCTGACTCACTCTTGAGGGAGGGGTGACAAAACTGGATTTGCCAGCAGTGGAGACTGATCCAAGCATTATTGGGTCAGTGGAACCACAGGACTGTCTGTTCCCTGCCCAGCAAGGGGATGGGAAGTTGTGAAGAAGAAAAAAATGACCTGATGTGGCGGGAGGGGGAAGGGACCTTGAATAAGGATATACAGGGATGGAAAAAAAATTCACAGGGAAAGCGGAACACAAAGTAAATATATGTGTAGCAATCTTATTTGCATTATCACCCTTGATAAGCCATGCTTATGATTTTTATCTTCTTTATAGTTATTGTTAACTTATCAGCATTTTAAATTCATTTTACTGTTTTTCTTGATAAATACAAAATAAATAAAGAAGAAAAAAAAGAAACTTTTCTAGTGATGAGTTTACAGAGTATACCTACTAACCCTTTCATCTTGTTTATTGTATTCATGCCAATAACATTATGTATGGCATTCTCACACTCCAGAAGCATACCCACCTACTAAAAGACTTTGCACAATGCACTTTGCTTACCTCCATCAACCTCAAGATACTGCATTTCTAAAACTATGATCAGATATCTCATAATTCAGAGATGATATAGAAGAGTATAGAAAGCCAAATGATACCTGCGCCGGAACTCATATACTCACATACTCACACCACATACCTGTTTTCTACTCAAAAAAAATAGTGCACATTCTTTCATATTATTAAACTTTCTTCACATGGTGTATGCTTCTAAGAACTCAAGTTTGGAATGAGACACCTTTGAATTCTGATTCTTTACATTTGTGTTGCCTATACTAAATGTTGCCTTTAGAAAGATGATTTCTTCACTATAGCTGACTAATTTTGAGTTCACAAACAATCAAATTTTATTTTTTTCCCTGATGGTAACTGATATCTCAACCAACTAAAGTATTTTCAGCTTTAGAAAAGGTGCTACTACTTCTCATCTCCACCTTATCTGCCTCTCCCATCTTTCAGTTCTTTCATGTCTAGCCAGTTCTGGCTCATCATTTACTAAGAAGCCAAGTCTCACACCACCATCATTCTGCAGATTGATAGCAGTGCCTTCTCTCTGCAACTACCAAGGCTTTATTATTACAGTAAATAATGAGATGATACAAGCTTGTCTTTCTTTTCATCCTTGAGCATTTTTATTAACTTTTTGCCATCTCATGTCCCTACAAAAAAGCCTACTACAAAATTTATTAGTTTTTTTAAATTTTTAATCAAGTTTCCACATCAACAGATAGTTTCATATATTTCTAATCTCAGTGCATTTTATTTTAATGTAAGAGCAAAGATAAATAAATTATAGTACCATGATAAACAGAGTCATTTAAAATACTGCCCATAAAGGCAAAATGGAGAATCAAGTAAGTCATTTAAAAGCAAAAAAAGTTTGCATTGTAGCTTCCTCTATTGTTATACATAGCTCAGACACATCATTGTACATATTAAGAGCCATATATACAGAAACCAGAAACATTTTTTAAAAAATATTGAGTTACCATTTAACTCTATGATTTCTTACACATGATAAGATATCTACACTGAGAGTACTTCCCTCTAGAGCCAATATTCTGAAAGCTAACACATGAAAAGAAGATAACCTTTATCACATATTTAGGACAAACATTTCTAAATATGATAAAAGCTACTCAACATAATAAAGTTAATGGGAATAATAAAAAACTCTAAAGGTTATAACATAAAAAATAGTAAAATCTGGATTAATCAGAGGCAAGTGCCTTTGATATGGAAGTATAGAATTATATTGCAGGGGGTCCCAAATCTTGCTTGCTTTGTTGTTGCTATTGTTTGTTTGACTGGTTGGTTGATTTTGGTTTTCTCAAACATTTCTAAGGAAAAAAATCAAAACAAACAAAATCTAAAATTTGTATGTACTATTAGGTCAATTTATATGTGGTAATCTACATAGTGTCTTACAGATGTTGCTGCTATTTTTAGGAAAATTACACTATTTCAAAAATACCTTACAATGTCTCACATACAGTTTTGAAAGGAACTATGGGTTCATTGTGCTGGTTAACTGAACATTTCTGACTTCTTCAGCATGACTTATGTAACTTGGACAAGTTTATAATGTGAGGCTCATCCTTCATATGTATTTTGCTCAATTATAAATTGGAGTTGATAGATTTTCTAGGGATTCAATTAAGAAATACCAAAAAGTACATAATACTTAGCTCAATAAATATTAGCTGTTTTCTTTACTAAGCATATTTTATATTATGCAATATTTGTGTGATGATTAACTTTGATTGGCAAGTTGACAGGAGTGAGAATAGCATAAGAGACACACCCTTGAGTATATCTAGAAAGCATCTACAGAGAAAGATAAATAAGGAGAAAAACCCACCAAGAAGATGAAATAAAGGACCATTATTCATCTCTCTACTTCTGACTCTGGGTGCAATGTGGCCAGCTCCATACAGCTAAATTCTCTCTTGCCTCTCTGCCTTTTCCACTATGGTGAAGTGCATTGCTTCAAACTATGAACCAAAATAAACTTTTACTTTCTTAAGTTGTTTCTGTCCATAATCTTGTCACAGTCAGGAAAAAGAAACAAATAATACAATTCCATCTCCAGGTTCAGAAACCATCAGTCTTAGAAAGAGCCGTTTATAGGACTGAAGAGAGTTCTGGGGGTAGTTTTATCAAGAGAATCCCCCAAATACTTCCAGAACATACCAAAAAAAGAACTTCGTCTTCCATGTTATCCTTTCTTAAAACAAAATCCTTGTTTCAATTAAGGCTTAGTCATGCAACCAGCTAGAGTTTCCAAGAAAATAATGTCTCTATATCTTTAGTATCTAATTAAATACAAAAAGAAATGCAATAAGTTAGCCAAGCTTTTGATTTTAGACATGAACAGTCTCCAGCCCACTCAGGGGACTGGTATTTCACTGCTCCACATTTATCAACAGGAAAAGGTAGTGAGATTGTGATGTCTGCTATAAAAGAAGTCGTTACAAAGGGGAAAGAGTCATCACAGACATCTCACACAGATCTGTGTTTACTCCAATAAATTTACTTTGTCTGGAAGAACAACTTAGCTGTTTTTTAGTTGCAGGTAAAATTTTTCAAGATGATGTAAAAATTTTAAATGTAGTTACTCTCCAGCTCAGTGTTACTACTAGTGTGATCTTTTGGACCAATAGTATTAGTTATACATTTCTCCATATTACAGTGGTTATTGTGGGTTTTGTTTTTCTTTTTATACTACCTACTGTCCTACTCTGTAATTTAAATTTTTTTATTATTATACAAAGTAACACATTTCTTTATGCATTTTCATACATTCCTCTCTCCCAGCTCTCTCTCATGCTTCCCCCCTGTACCTTCCATCATAATATTTCTTTTTTTACTATTATGTCAGCTGGGTTCTATTTCCTCCCCACTCTATCTCTTAACAGTCTCTGTTTCTTCCCTCATAATCTCCTTCTTCATAACAAAATCTCTTAATATATGAGACATCAGTGTATATTAGCAATAATGATAGGCTTTATCATGTGATAATATATTTCTCTGAGGTCAAAATGAGCATCTCCCACCATTTGAGTGTGCAAGGTGTCATGCAGTTTGCATTGGCCAATGATAACATGAATACAGCATAACACATACAAGTCTAGCTTCAAATATGCTTGTTTGTCTTCTTTCATTAGAACAACAGGACTGCATGTCAGCATGGATGTGAGATATCCGTGTCCTAATTCCAGTTTCTACTTGAAAATTTCTCTGATCACCCATATTTTGATAAAATCTTCTCTTTTATCCATGACCACGCTAACATGTTATTATAATCACTTCTTTACTTTTGAAATTTTATTTCTCAGTGTTGCATGCCATTTCTATGCTTCATGTCTTTTCCCTTTAAATCCTCAAGCCTTTTCACATCCTTATTCCTTTAGAATGAAACCTTAAATGAGACTCCCATATTTTTAAAACTATATGCTTCCTTTATTCCATCCCCCTGTTTTGTTCATGTCCAAACATCACCAATACATTCAAACACCTAGAGATTTCTACCATTGCACTTTTTCTGCTTTTCTGTATATTCCAATCTATTCCTTACAAAAGTGACATACTTTCCCTACCAATGATTTTCATTGTAGTTACTACTACAAAAAAAAATGACACCCCAGCTTAGAAGTTTAACCAAACAAAAAAATGGGTAATGTTTAACTAAGTGCCTCCTGAATGTTGTATAGTTCAGAGGTGAAATTGAAACATAATACCAGGCTAGATTTATAGGTAAAAAACACTTTATGTTTACTTAGAAAGATGACATGAGGTCACATCTCAAACTTCATGTTGGATGACAAATCTTCTGGCAACCAAGTTCAGGAAAGTATAATCTGCTATAACAACATTTAGGAATGTCCCTCACACCATCCCATGGATATATGACAAAATTTAAATGATCTTATGATCTCTTGATAAGATCTAAATTAAAGTTTAGCATAGCAAATTATTCTAAACAGTCCTAAATGGCTACTGAGGTCGGGAGCCTCCCTGGAGATCTTCTGGATATTCCATGCTGGAAGACTGAAAAACACTGTCTATTGACAGCAATTTTAAAGCCCTCACTCAGGAAAAAAAGAAAGAAAGAAAGAAAGAGAGAGAGAGAGAGAGAGAGAGAGAGAGAGAGAGAGAGGAAGAAAGAAAGAAAGAAAGAAAGAAAGAAAGAAGAAAGAAAGAAAGAAAGAAGGCTGGTACCAGATGCTTCTTTTTCTGACTAATAATTGGAAAGTGCTACTTATTTAGAGGGCAGATCTTCCTGGAAATACCATCAAACACAAGCCCCTACCATGCCTCCAAGGTTGATTGTAAAGCCAGCAACATTGGTGGTACCATAACCATTATAGCAATTCACAGTATCCCTGTTTTCTGACTATGCAGGGACATGAGTTCCAACAGACACTAGATTATTAATTCTGTGTGAGCACAAACATACCTGAATATAACTTATGAGGATCAAGGAGAACACTGTGAACATGTGAAGCAAACTTTATTTTCATGTTTCACTTCATATTAGAATCAATAAGGAAAAGGCTCAAGCAAGATGAAAACAGGCTTTCTTATAGACTTCATGTATCTTTTTGAGTCTTTTAAAAATATTTTGAGAATATCATAAATGAATACAATGACAATGTATTTACAGTATTTTTCCCCTCACATATCCACTTTTAACTTTTCCAACACCCTCTCCCATTCATGACCTCCCTAAAAGAATTATTTCTCTCAGTCTCTGTCCCTCTCTGTGTCTGTGCATGTTGATCTGTGTGTGTGTGTGTCTCTCTTTGTGTGTGTGTGTGTGTGTGTGTGTGTGTGTGTGTGTGTGTGTGTGTAAAACCTACTGAATCCCTTTACTATTGCTATATGTACAGGGGTTTAGGGATGACTACTTGTGATTAAATAACCTGCCATTGGGCTTTTCTTTTTTTTCTAATTTTTCTTATAAGAATACAAATATAGACTTAATGTTGGAACATTGGTCAATGTAGAAAGCAATACCTTATCATTAATTTGGTGTAAAATCACTCTTTTAGCTCTTCATCTAGGGGTGGGGCCTTGTGAAATATTCCCATTCCCATTGACATATAGACTGGTGTTGTCATGAGGAGGTTTTGTTATGTAGTTATATTGTTGGGATTCTAAAAGTACAACATCATTATCACTTATAGAAGGTACTATCTCACAGCAAATATCCTGGTTTTCTTACTCTTAAATTTTTTTGTCCCTTTTCCATGATTTTTCCTGAGACTTAAATGTAGGGGTTGCATTGTTGATGTACCAAATAGAGCTAAGTACCCTATAGTCACTTATTCTCTTTGCATTTCTGATCAACTGTGGTATCTTTAATTATCTGTACTGAAAAATTAAAATTCATTTCTTCTATATTTGTCACTAACAAGTATTACAACAAAGCCATGATGTTATACTCATCAGGCATGAGTTCAGGTACATGTGCACTATGCCACATGTATGGGGTCAGAGAAGAACTGTCAGCATGTCACGTTGCTTCATCCACTATGATTTCTGGTGACAAACTCGGGTCATCAGGTTTGCATGAAGGACCCTCACGTTCCTTCTCTAAGACAGAGTTTAGTATCTTTCAAAAAGCCTTCAGAGTTCAGCATCTCTATGGTAGGCTCTGCTCATACATAGGAAGCACAGGCCTTGACAATTCAGTCTCCTAAACATCTGAGTTTGAAATACTCACAGATCTTCCCTAACAGTTCTTATTATTACTCTAGTCTCTATCAGGATGATGGAATCCATAGTCAGTTCATCTCCCTTTCAGAAATGTATCCTTTCTTTCTAACCATGTAGCGTGCAGTCTCCAATGTTGCCAACCTCTTTCACCCTGGTGCATGGGACTCATGGGTTCACATGAAAAAATGTCTCTATATGTTCAACTTCATTCACACATTCCTCATGTTCCATGTGAATTTGGAGGATCTCCTGAGAACTTCTGCAATTCTCTCCCTATAGGTGTAGGTGCAGTGATATTTTTCTGTCTTTGTTGTCATTTGAAACACTTTCTATCCATCACCATCTGAATTAAATATCATCAAAACATATCTACTCCCAATCTAGTCATCACCATCACAATTTTACTATTAGGATTTTATTTCTGCCTTCTTGACTACTCTTGCAAAGCCTCAAGTATTGGTTGTCCTCCTGCTCAGTCTTCAGTCCTTAGCTTGTCCTTGAGACACATTTTAAAAAGTTACATAGTATAAAATCTTCCACTGGCCTCTCTGTTTGGGACAAGTTTAAGCCTATCCTGCAATTTCTCCATGGCATCACATGACTACCACAATACACACTTCAATCTTACCTTTTGTTTGCTTTTCTTCTTCTATCTTCTTAATAACTTTTTTAATACTTAATCCAATGACTTAACTAAGACACAAATGCTTACTGATAGATAAACAGATGAACAAATGGATGAATGAATTCTCTTTCTAAAATTTAATCTATGAAGAGCTAGACAAATGGCTTACAAATCAAGATTTCTTGATGTTCTTCCAAAGGACCCAAGTTTGGTCCCCTGAAGACAAGCTCACAACTTCCTGTAACTTTATATCTGGAGCATCCAGCTCTGTCTTCTGCCTTCTGTGGATATCTGTACACAGTTGGCATGCATTCATTTACAGGCACATGAACAATTCAGATTACACATAAATAAAATAGTTTAAAATTTTATTCTATGCAACCATCCAACTGTACAAGCTGCGATATCTTGTCTACTACTCTCCAAGTAGTAAAAAACAGGTAAAAATCAAATGATCATGAAATTGATTAAGTATGCTGTATCAGATCTATGTAACAGAACAGCAGAGAAAAAGAAAAAAACAGACACAGACATCTAATAGTTGATACATACTTGTTGTCTTGGAAAAATGTCAGTTAGACAATGTTTAAAAAAACTATGCAACCAAATAAAACTTACAGCATGTGCCCATTTATACAACATTATATAACTTACAATGTTGCATTTAAACATGTCTTTATGCACAAATACATGATGGTCTGGAGGCTAGAATTATCTTTGAAGTTTTAACAGTGATTAACCCTAAAAGACCTGGGAATCATTTCTGCTTTATTTTTCCTATAATTTTCTGAATCATATCAGATTATATATGAGCATTTACTATACCAACAATCAGAAAAATAAAAATGAAAAGAATTGAAATGTTAGCTTTGACTCATCACATAAATAATGCTAAGATTGTTAAGTAATTTTTCAAGAAAAAATATTAATGTGTTTATTCTGCCACCCTATTTAAATTCCCTTTAATCTTTCCTCTTATAGTTTCTTATCATTTGAAATAAAAAGACATAAGAAGACACAGTTAGCCTTGCAAATAATAATACTAATATAATAATAATAATAATAATAGTAGTAGTAATAAATCCAAAAATATGATTAGGTTAAGCTTTGCAAAGTGTATTTTAATATAGCATCAAGTATATTCACGTTTTTATTACTGATTATAATGTTCAACAGCCCGTGACACAACAATCCAGACTTTGGCAGGCAGAGCACAGTTTCCATTTCTTTTAGTAGAAGATGTAGGGTGTGGAAACTTTCTACTTCCTTGGAAACTCTTCTGAAAATGGGTTTTCACTCAATTCAGCTTCTAAGTGTTTAAGAGGTGAGTGAATTTCTGAAAGTGGTCTGACTGTTTTAGGGTTGCTGGCAGTGGCTGTAACTTTCACACTATGTGAAAGGAGGAAAAATCCATATTATTAAAAATTTGCCCTAGATCTCTTTCCCATTTCCTATTTTTTTATAAAGAGGCCAAAGAATCCAGGATAATTTTTCTATGGAAACATTTAAACTCAGCATCCAAATATTTACTTATGTGACTACCATCTCTGAATGATAACTATGATATTAACAGAGTTAATGTTGAGGAGACACTCCAAGTAGGAGAGAAGAAAAATTCCACGCAGCTTTTTCCTTTTGATTTTAAACCATCTTGTTACCAAATCCAATTCTCATTTCTATTCAATTGCTTGAGTGGGGATCAATAAGGTGTCTCCGTTTCATATAACATTTTTCTGGAAGGAAAAATTAGCTTATTAACACAGTATATAATAAATATGTTCCAAAGGAAATAGTCTTTTCACTTTCACTGAGTACAAGATTGGTACCTTAGTCCATCTGGGTTGCTATGACAAAATATCATTAACAGGGTGGCTTGTAAACAGCAAACACATAATTCTCTTCATTCCAAATGCTTGGAAGTCCAAATTCAAGGTAAATTCAGTTGTGGAATCACTTTATGGCCTATATAAGTATCTTTTTTATGGTTCTTCATAGGAAGGTGCAATGAGGTTCCCTACATCCCATCTTATAATAGCATTAATCATTTACATGCTACTCTTAAGATCACACTATCTCTTAAATATTTATTATGGTTGCTTACAGATTAGTGTTTCAACACATGAATCTAGAGAAGAGAAAGTTATATTAGTATTCAAATCATAGAAGTTAGCTTCCTAGTATAAAAATCCTAAAAATAGTAAGCTTCCTTGTCTGCTTTCCACATCACCATTTGTTCTTATAGGCTAACAAGCTAGTGTCCCAATTCCCAAGGGAGTATTTTTGCATTCTCTGTGAGTGCAACCCAAGAAGAATGTGCCTATGAATTTTGAAGGTGACTATGTCGGTCCCCAGAGCCATGTTTCAAATTGCCAAAGGGGTAAAGGAAGGGAAAGAATAGATGACAGCACATAATTGAAATTTTTCAACCTACTCTGTCATATCAGAGATGAAATGTGGGTTTCCCAAAGCCTCTCTCCCTTGCTTCTCTTGTGTTGAATTTAACATCTCAGCAATTCCTAGGGCTTTAACGACTAAATTATGAATGGAATCCTGATACATCTGAATCCACAGTTCTGCTCTTCACTCCCATTTTGTACTTGAGGCCTATATGGGTAAACTGCCTTCCTGTGATCTCAACACAGTGCGCATTGGTTCCACCACTTTCCCACAGATCTATTTTTCAGAACTATTGCTATCTGTCACCCAATATCCTTCAATGTTGACGTCTAAAGTGAAACACTAAAATGCTATGTTTGCCTCCCCCTTCCCTTCAACTTTACAAACTGGCTCCAACCTCTGTAAATTCCACCTCATCAACATGTCTGGTATCAATTCCACCTCTCTAATCTAAGTGTCATTTTCACAATAGAATGTCCATTATCTCTCGTCTGGACCACAGGTTGGCAGGCTACAGACCACAAGCCAAATCCAGACGCTGCTTGACTTTGTAAATCAAGTTTTATTAGGTTGTCTGTGGCTATTTTCACACTACAAAGCCAGAGTCAGATATTTGCAGCATGGACTGACTGTATGATACATTAAATCTGAAATATTTACTGCCTGGCTATTTACAGAAAGAAAAAAAAAAAAAAAGATTCACTATCCAAACCAGAGCAGTAGCCTCCTAGAACTTTATACTGCTTAAATAATTGACTCAGTAGAAAATGGCTGATAGTTAAACAGAGGAGGGAAATATAACACAATACTCAGTTCTCAATAGTAAGCACATAGTGACATGATCATGTAATCTCAGCACTGAGGTTGGAGGATCATGTGTTGTTAAGATCAGCCTGAGACACATAGTAAGTACCTGTCTCAAAAGAATGGATTATAATAAAACAACATAATAGGAAAAAAACCATTAAAAATCTTTGGGGCTGGAGAGATGGTTCAGAGTTAAAGAGCACTGGCTGTTCTTTCAGAGGTCCTGAGCTCACAACCAGCTGAAATGAAATCTGGTACCCTCTTTCATCCTGCAGGAATACATGTATGCATAATAAATAAATAAATAAATAAATTTTTCAAAATCCTTCTATATTTTTTCTATGTACACAAATTTCTCATTATTTCTTGCAATCATTGAATCACACTTTAGACCGCTTTAGTTCATTTTCTGTTATTATAATAAAAGATCAGAAGCTGGTTCTTTATTTTTTAAAAAAGACTTATTTGGTTCCCAGTTCTTGAGGTTCAACAATAAAATGTGGATAGCATCCAGGTAACTGTCTAAGCCTCCTGCCAGGAATATCATGAAGAAAGTATGAGGGAACAATCACACAGTGGTACTGGTACATCATGGGCAGAATATGTGGGAACAATCAACCACACAGTAGGACTGAAGCTGGAGAATGAGGAGGGTA